>BGPT01001678.1:110647-134943 GCA_003297045.1 Symbiodinium sp. clade C Y103 | reverse complement strand
GCAGGGTACCATCTTTATTCCCCCTGATGAAGTTATTTTGGCCACCCGGGAGAACACTCGAAAGATCTCTGCGATCTACATGACCGATTTCCATGGATATACCCTTCCTCCGAAGATCTTGAACGCCTACTATCGAGAATTGGAGAAGGTGAGAGCGTCCGAGAACTACTTCCCTATGTGGGGGATACATCTTCATCAANGAATTGGAGAAGGTGAGAGCGTCCGAGAACTACTTCCCTATGTGGGGGATACATCTTCATCAAGATCATATCCAAGCTCTCACTGGGTGACCTCGTCCATAATTTCGAACCTTCCAAAGTGGAATCACCGAATATGCCGATTAAACCCTGAGGTTTCTATCTCATGGAGTTTCTCCTTGGCATTTGTAATGGATGCGCCGCTCTTTGTAGTGACGAAGTTCCTACTGTTCCTCTCCTGATATCTTCTGAGGGTGAGTGGCTTAAAGCATCCGTAAAGTTGCGATGGCACTAGTGTTGTGCTGATTTTTTTTTGATGTATAGTTCGAAAGTCTATGCACATTCCTTTGGATGGATGATTCGAGATCATTCTCACTTGTCGTGGTCTGATCGAGATGATTCCATGACGTAGGTGTAGGTAGATGTTGTGACTTGTAGTCCCTCGTCTCACCGAACCGAACTTTCAATATGCGTATAAAGATGAGTAGAGCGTACGTCACGACACCTTGAACTTGATCCTGTGTAGATTGTTTTCTTTTCAACGTTGGGATACATCATCTGTGAGCCGACAAGAACGATTCCCGGCTCATGGGGGGTCATAGAGAAAAGTGCGATTGATGTCCGCCTGATCAGTCTCCCATCCTTGTTGAATCCCTATAGTTTCAGGATCGTAGCTGACGATAACCTGATTCACATATACCGTATACCCCCAAAATGGCTGTTTCAATAAGGAAAAATGATTAACAATGATGATTCACCAGTAGATTTAGAGGTACCCTTTTTTTCAGACAATCCCACATATTTATGGATTATATGGTAGGGACTTTATATGTTTGGACCTATCTACCACACACCCCACTTGATCGAGTTCTACAGCAACGGAGAAACCTTGTTGTCCTTGTTGTTGGGACATGTTGGGACCATTTCCATCCCTATCATACCCCAAATAGCCCCAGAATCTCCTCTTTTGACTGAGCCAACTATGGACATAAAGTGAGCCCCACTTAAATCCATAGAAGGTGGTGCTGCCCTCCAAGTTATGTTTGTTGGTCTACAACCTCTAACTACATCTAGTTATGTCTACCATAAACCATTATTGTTAGTTTTAGTGAGAAACCAACTTGGTTAACAAACTGGGGCATCAACTTTTACTAATATAGCCATATTCCGGTGTTTCTTGGTCGAATTCCCCGGTTTATTGATCAAATTGTGACTTTTGACCCAAACAATGATTGAGTCCCTAGCAATATGTGAATCATCCTCAAAATAATCCACTCCATTTTCATCCATCAGCATCCATTAACATGTATCAACATCCATGAATATCTATTAAAACATCTATCAACAACAATTAACATCTATATGAACATATGGATGTAAACACCCTCACGGCAACCACTGAACAAAAATTCAACGAAAATTTCGGCTCAGCCACGGCCGAAGTCGATGCCGTGGAATTGCTTGGGACCCTGGAAGCTCGATTTCGTGGCCACTAAAGTCCCAACTTGGAGGAAAAATGGTGGGTTTATGAGGAATATACCCTCTGGTAATCAAACATGGCGATGGAAAATCCACCATTTATAGGTGGTTTTCCCATTAAAATCTCATGTTTATAGGGGATCTTCCAAATGCCACATTTGACTACCGGAGGGTAATGGGAATGTGGGGATTTACAGGGTATAATTAATAATAGTGTCTACCCGATATTGATAATAAAGGTTTACCATCTTTTTTTTGACTACTAGAGACTCTTTAATGGTTTATAGACCTAACCCATCCTAAACCTCTATAGAGCCTCTATAGTTGTAATTCTTGGGATGGTAAACCCAGTTGAGGAATAGAAGCTCTCCATTATGGGGATTCAAGAAACAAAGGTGACATCCCCACTATTTGTGGTGAAGATACGCCCTTCCTAGGGGTTGTTAGCGGTTCCCTGGAGTTGTGAGTGGTTAATAAGCCATTAAGAAGCTCAACCATTGTTGAGAGGGAGTCACTTTTGGGAGGTTTTTTTGGGGTGGTTCAATTCCCATGGAAGAGGTAAAGGTTTACTATGGGCTACGCCCCGATTTGGGATGAAACATGTCACCAAATGGTTGCTTAGATGATGTTAAATGGTTTAGTATTGGGTCTACCATGTGGTTGCCATGATCCACCTAAAAACATGTGGGATCTGACAGCATAGAGGATATGTATGTAACAACCTTGGAATATCATATGGAATAAAATGGAAGCGCAAAAGTCCCATGTTTGACGGAAACATGATTTTCCCGATAGTATGTCGGGATTTACTTTCCACTTTTGAGGTAGGGAGAAATGATTAAATGATCAAGAGTTCAGCCATACATGACCACGCATACGCAATCCAGAACCCTTTTTTTTTCACATAATGTTTTATCCAGTGGGTGCAGGGCCAATAATCACCGTAATTGTAGATTCAAGAAAAATCATAACCAGATCACCAGGGACCATTAAAGGTGATGCCGCAGTGATGCCCTCAAATCCTACAAGCTCTTCCAAGTTGTTTTACCCCATCCATAGAACTCTGATTCGTTCACCATAAACCCAACTTGCCAAATAAACCAGCTCTAGGCAATTGATCTCGCCCATGGGCACACGATCTCCCCATTCTACGCGGTGGATTCTCAAGAGATCAAGGATCGGGGTATTATGCCTTATGGAGAGGAGTGCCTCAGCTCTTGGGCCATCTTTTTGGGTGAACATTGATGCAAAAGCCACGGAGCGACGTTTCACGGCGTTGCAAAAAAAAAAACAGAAGTCATGCGACAGCTTTGCAGAGCAAAGGTGGCCAAACAACGCTTTGTTATCGACATATTTTTTCAGAAATATATGTTTGAGCAAGGACCTTGGAATCCCGTGGCATCTAGTAATTATATGTAATTCTGATTAAGTATAATGTAAATAATATGCAAATTGAATGCAGTGGTTTATTTGCAAAGACAGGTGACAGTCTTTCCTATGGGTGGTTTTAATTCCAGGATTTGCACCTCCATGACGCTGACATGCCTTGTTTTTGGGCTGGCACTTAGACCTTGAACGCCTTGCACTATGATGCTGCAATCCCTTTTGTGATTCCCGATCTCCCATGATGAACTCCCAAGAAATCCGATAAAATCACCAGCAAGTTGCTGTTAATATATAAACCAACTGAGCGGTTTTTTTTCCGAGCTGGGCACCACCCCTTCCGAGCCAAACACGAAGCTGACCTCGCCTCAGCAAGGTACCAATTATGGGTGGTGGAGAAAGGGGTGGCAAGGTGCGGATGGGCTGGGACACAGTTGGATGGGTGAAACTGAAGTGCAACAAGCAACAACACGTTGGTGCAAAAAAAGGGCCTCGCAAGGTAGGTAAGTTGGTGCATGCACACAGGTTTACTATGTATCATGATGGATATGTCTATAGATGTCTATAGTTGAAAGCTAAAAGGGTTCATAATTCAACTTTGTTAACTGGGATGGGGGCGACATTGATCTTCCATCCGCAATGTTGTCCCTTGTTCCATGCTCCGTTGATACATGACGTTATAGGTATGTGCAACTGTGAATTTTGGGCATTTTTTTGGCACGATCTCATTTTGCTTGAAGTTCAATAATTTGGGAGTTGATTACTCCGGCAATCAAACATTTATGGATGCTCTTCCCATAGAATTCTCCATTTACACGGGAATTTCCAACCAACCATGTTTGATTATGGAAGGGTATGCCCAGTCTGCGTTTCTTCCTGTGTGGGCACACACTTGAACGTCATTTGATGGAAACTGACCCGGATAGGTTTGTCTGAAATTGGGGTACTCCTGCTTCCACTGGTTGATCATCATGATTCCCCAATATGCTCAGTGAATCTCAGTGATATCCGGTCAAATCCCAAATCTCCAGAAAATGAGTGGCTTGAAATCTGCCCATGACTTTCTCAAACATTCACCATTACTTATTATCCCCAATGGTTCAGGCGAAATTTACTTCAATCTCCAAGTTTGGCATGTGGTTTGCTTAGTCAAACGTTTGATGTTGTTTCATTAAAACATCTTAAAACACAATCTAAAACATCAGTTATATAAATCCACCATGTTTGCTGGTTAAGATCATGAAAACCCCACCATTTTTGCTGCTTCACCCACATAGCCGAGATGTTTTTTTTGGGGAACAGAGACCCATCAACCAGGCAAATGGAGGCTATGGAAAGGGAGGCGCCAGCGGTGTTTTTGGGGAAAGTAGGAGAAAAAGAGGCTTCATCATGGTGGGTGAGATATGGTGAGATATTGTTAGTAAACTATAAACTATAAACGTTGCTGAAACATCAGCATCTGAAAGAGATTTTGTTGGCAAATGTTGGTAGGTATCTAAGATGAAAAGAATGTAATGTTGTAAACCTGATCAACCAGCCACATTTTTCCCAAATCTGGTGTGTAAATAGCAATCCGGAATTAGAGTTTGTAATTGGGTTTACCAGAATATTCCTGTTCATGTTGTCTCATTTGCTATCTTTTTCAAATTAACTATTGGCTTATGCCGTTTCATGTCTTGATTTTCACGTGAAAAGCGTTGCTCATTTCATGTCATTTCTCTTTTTTGGAAAGTGTGGCACTGGCTCAGGAAAGTTTGCCTAGGACAAGTCTGTGAAAGATGTTACCGACAAGGGAAAGGATGTAGCTTTCCAATCAATGGGAATGGATCAAAACCATTCAAAACCTAGGATCTGGACATTCCCTGGTATTGGTTATATCAGAGTCCTAGTATATTTGGGGCTCTAATTGATTCTAATTGCTTATCAATGAAAACACAAAATACAAATCTTGGGGTATGAGCACGTAAATTCATAGTCCTTTTTGGGAGTTCAGAACCCACACATTCTGCTTATGAAAGATGTCTTTCAGCGGCTCCAATTTGAAGAGGCGAAACAAGCAAACCACCAAGCCCAGCCAGGGTGTCAAATATCCATTGTTCCTGACGAGCCTCTCTTGGTCTTTAGACCGTATCTATCTGTGGATGTTCAAGTGCAATGACAAGTTATGGGCACAACAAAAGACAATCAGCAGTTGGCTTACTAGAAGAATTTTCATTCAGCTAGACCCCTTTGTTCTAGGTTGAACTGTTGAGCCCCTCTTGCTGCCAGTTGGTTGCCATCCTACCAGGTGGTGATAAACCAACAGACACAACGTTTTGGGGGCACCACTGTGTAGCACACATCAACAGATTCATTGTAACTACCACTTTCCTGGTTATACCCCATGATCTTCCCATTATTTCCCCATAATCAACCGGGTCTTGTTCCCGAAGTACATTTTTTTTTTAATATCCCATAATATCCCACTGTATCCCTATTATTTCCTCCTTATATATTAATATATATATATATATATCTCTCAACATGTCCCTTGGTATTCCCACTACTCCAGTTATGAGTGGGTTCATAAATCATAGTACCTAGTTCGATATATCATATATCCATCATGAACCCTGATTGTATGATGTTGTTGGAGCTATAAACGACTTAGAGAACTACCGTTCCCATGACATTCCCATTCTTTTTTCCTTACGGCCAAGGCCCTTTCTACCACTTAAAAGTCAGTTATAACCCCATTAATGGAATGGCAACCCGATCTATAACAATTTAATACCATTTACAACTTTTAAAACAATTTATCATCATTTATCATCATTTATAATTTGTAGAGGGTCTTAACTGTAGTTGGTTGTTCATCCCGGACCTAAAAGAGGTACCGGATTCCTGCTTGCGTCTCAGGTAATCATGGCTGGAAGCAAGATCGAGACGACTATGGACACAAAGGCACGACTTTTACGTTCTCTGATGTTTTAAGAGGCTTATTTCATAGACCAAACATGGGTACTTAACGATGAACCATGAAGATTGGTGATGAATGTAGGGTGGATACATGGGCAAACGGACAAACTATTTTCTTTAGCAACAATAATTTGGGATTTGTGATCCATTTATGGTAGGTTTCTGTGTGCTGATTTCCTTCAGTTTACTATGGTGTAATGTAGATATATTGCCTTATTTAGATCGGTGAACACAAACAAATAGACATAAATGTGGGGCCCCACTTTGTGCGGACTAGTGACGGAGGTGGTGATGTGATCAATAGCCCCCTTAGATACCCTCAAGATCAAGGTATCTAGCATCCCCCCCTGCGGATGCCGTTCAGGGTTTTAAAATCATAGCCACTATGATTTAGAACCCTGAGAGGCTATCACTTTAGAACCTTGAAAGTTTGGTTATATGAGCCTTGTTGTGGTATGAATGGATTCGAATAGACCACAAGAAAAGGTCATCGTTTCGATGTGCAAAAAAGGAGCCAAGTCGTGATGAGGAACTTGCAGACATGTGCAAGATACAACAACATCCCTGATTTTGGTTGGTCAAGATTTCCATCTTCAAAATCATATGTCGATGTTGCTTGGTGTGAAATTGTCCAAAAAAGTGAAGCAAAGTGGTGCTGAGCGACCTGCAGCAATGTACAAAAAACGTATTGAATGAATGTCCCTCAATTGAGTTGGCCAAGATCCCCACTTCAATTTAACTGTAGCATGGTATGTCATTACCTCCGGTCCAACCTCCCCCACACCGCAAATTCTGTTAGAAAAGTGCAAGGTCCAGTTGTAATCAGCAACCTGCATCCTTCTGAATCCTTCTTTTCACCCACCATCTCCATTCTTTAGACACCAACATCTTTTGTCCAACCAAGGCATTTGGAGGAAACCAGCGGTCAAACATCATTTTCCCCAACCTCCCCAAGTCATTGTGTTGCAAATGTTTTTTTCCGGTGCTTGGGGCAGCATTGGACACGCCGCGATTGCCCTCGGCATCAGCTGCACCTGCGCAACAGCCACTACGTGTGGTCCCTGTTTTCAGTGGTTACGCGCAAGCGCTGCACCTGCGCAACGGCCACTGCGTGGCTACGCGCAAAGCGCTGCACCTACGCAACGACCACTGCGTGTGGTGCAGCGCCTTTTCAATGCCACTCCCAGTGTCTACGCGCAAAGCGCTGAACCTGAGCAACGGCCACTGCGCGTGGTCCAGGGCCTTTTCGCTGCCACTCCCAGTGGCTACGCATCCCACCCCACTTAGTCACTGATGAGAAATTGGGGTGAGTTCACCCAGTTGTATCTGGGAGAACCCCACGAAAACCGGGGACTTTCTGAACAACCGGATACCTATATTCAACCAGGTACGGTGAAAAAGTATACTCGCAGGATCTTCCCTGTGGGGATTCAGTTTGCTCCCGAGCTTTGTGTAGGTTTCTGAGACTGAGTTGCTCGTAGATTTCTTGATTTGTTGCTTTGTTTCCATCCCTGGTCAAGTGGTGCCCCAGTTCGGAATAGCAAAGTTGGTGCCAACAATTTGATTAACTACCCATAGTTCGACGGGGTAACATAAACCAACAGACATAAGATTGCGTAGCCCATACCAACAGATTCATTATCTCTACCACTTTGATCTTCCCACTGTTTCCCGTTTAGCGCATATGATATTCCACAGTCCCCGGCATTCAGTGGTTGAACCTATAAAACTAGGAGGAACCGCGTTGCACTGATTGTTGCACTTGTTTTTGTTCCACGTGTTTGGGTGATGTGCCTTTTGGTCGGGTGGTTTTCCCATCACCGTTGGATATGCATCCCGGTTGGATGTGTTTCTTTGGCGGTTTCCTGAGATGGAAGTACCCCAAAATCATCCAAAAATGGTCATTATCAATGGGGTAAACCAGTGGCTTGGGGTACCCATAGTTTAGGAAACCCTCCGTTTATTGCACAAACATAAATGAATATAAATGAATCGTTTCCAAGTTGTGATGTACTATAGGAATGCCCACATTTGGGAAAACATGTTTCACAGCCGACATAGCCATGGTGGACGATTTTGGCGATGGTTTGTGGCATTGTGGATCTCGCATTAAAGTTGGTTTAATCCCACTTTGGTATACTCCCACGAAACCATTTTTTGAGTTGTGGGTCAGCCATCGTTGCAGCAGCATTTCTGTTTCGAACACAAACTGGAGGACATCTCCCCTCTTTTGGGATCTTGAAACCATGATTTTTCCGTTGGTTCTAATAAAAGATCATTGACTTCCACCAAGATTGAGGTGAAATCCCCAAATCAGTGTGTTCGGATCTACTATAGGGACTGATTTCAAATCAGTCCCTATAGATCCGAACACTTCCTTAGTCCCATGTATTCATACACCTTCAATAGTTCCATGGGGAATGGTACTTGGATCCATAGAACATATTAAAACCTTCATTTGGGCGTCAATTTTTGCCATACAAAGTGGGGACCCCTAGTTATATTTGTTGCATTTAAACCTCATCCAACTCTGTCATTCCCCTTCGTTAACCTAACAATCATTGTAGTTGTGCTGACAAAGTTAGCTAAATCGCACGAAATCACCATTACCTTGGTTTTAGTTTAAAGTTTTTTGGGTCAACGCCTATGTCTCTGTAGCTATTGAAGCTATGTCTACCAAGTTAGCTATTGCCCCGGGGGCCCCACATTGTTCAAATCTGATGACCACTTGATATTATTTACTGTTCTATTTGTTCGCTCACTACCATTTGTTTGCGGATAATCTTGAACCCCCAATCTAACTATCGAGTCTCCCTTATCAACATTGTAACTATAGCCATTTTCAACTGCTCAAATTGGTAAAATCCTATTGAATCACCATTAAATCACCATGAAATCACCATGAAATCCACATTACTGTAAACCCATATGGATTGTAGCTATTGGTTTCAACCATCCAAAAAATCCGCCTCGGGCAGGTTCAAGTCGGGGCCGATGGCCCAAAAATCGCGAGAATCGCGAGAACCGCCACAGCGCGGCAGCCTGGTTTCGCTGCGTTCTTTACCCCAGTTGGTTGGATATGGACTGAGGGTGTCACCATTGTTTGTAGGGGCGTTAACATGAACAATATGAAAATTTCTAATTAAGATGGAAATGGGATTGACGCATGGTTTTTTAGGGGCATTAACCATGAACAATATCCATGTGGATATGTGGAATCAAGACGAAATGATAGATCATCTTGGTTAGTAAAGCAAAATATGTGGACATGTGATATATCATTGCATTTTCAAGATAATGTCAGTACAAAACAATCACCATTCCCAATTCTACCATGCATGAGTGGTAACCATCAAAATTTGAGTTTATTATTGTTTTACGAACTTTAGGGATTTAAGCATGGTTTGTAATCATGGGGTTTAACTATGAGCAATATATAGATAGCAATATATGGATATTGATCTACAAAGTATGTGATACATGGTGCGTTAATGATTGGTTCGGGTGTTATGGTACCCAATATTAGGGATTAGGTATCGCAATCCATGAGCTGGGAATCCGTATGAACTCGCCAATATAATGGAATGGCAGTGGGTATTGAACACTGCCATGTCAGGAAAGTATCTAACATGAACTGATGATTACCTCCACCCGGGACCCCCAAGATTGGTTTCTGTTCTTTTGTTTCACTAGTGTTACCATGGTCTATAGTAGAGATATCTAATCATCAAATACAGCTGTACCCATCAAATTTGGCCACGTTTCACTTATTATCTTCTATGTTCATAATTTCACTAGACCCCTGAGTTTTGACTAGGTGGAGAGAATCCAATGATTTTTCAGCAATAGAAATCCAGACTTTACAGTTTTTTGAATTGGACATGGACACCAACCGTTGGGCCAAATCCAATAGTGATTGATCATTGATCTTGGACCCCACTTTTGAAGTTGGTGAAAGTGATGTTAAGACTTCTGCGCCACGATCCCCAAGTGTTACAACAAAACAGGCATTCGCAAGTGGCCCATGGTGGCCCATGGTAGCCCATGGTAGCCATTTTTCCACATCCCTGTCGGGCTCGAAATGCACCGGTTCAGGCCCAAAACCCTAGGCCTTGAGACAGCGCGAAAATGGCACCCTGCAGTGCCCTTTCTTAGCAGATGTGTTTGTCAGTGATTATCACCCCATTTATGGTTCATGAAACATAGAAATAACCATTTATTATAGATATTTAATTTCGGGCCAAACAAAAATGTCAAAACCACCAAGACGGACCAGGCCGTGTGCTGTTGCGCACTTACGGGCAGCCAAAATGTGCACCCCGTACTCAGCCTACTTTCAAGCTTGGTGGCAAGCCTACTACCAGAACCACATGCAATGTCAAATGGAAAGCTTGAGAAGAGAAATGCAGGGAGCAGGCAGATGCGGGCAGGTGCCGGCAGCGGAGCAGGAGCCCCAGCTCTCTGTCTGCAGCCCAGCACAAATCGCGCTCGGCAAAGAAGCAACGAAGAGAGATGGGGCCACAAATTGACTCGCAGGAGAAACTTCAACCTCCTGGCAAGGCTGCAGCAGTCTCGCAGGACAGTTCTTCCTATTTCTAGTGGAAAATCAGAGAGCGAGACAGGGTCGATCAAGAAAAGACAGCTGAGAAGCTCCACCCTCCCAAGGCTGTGACAAAAACGCCAGAAACCGAGTACAGGTGGAGCAAAGACAATGCAGCAGTCGCCCATCAGCTCAGCTTTGCGGAGCCCTACCGCCGGCCGACCTTTGGTTCTGGGATCAAGCGACAAATGGGGATTTAACTGGGGATAGAATGGGATGAACATGGATGAACAATTCAGCAGCTGTAACTACAGTAGCCCATTTTAGGAACCACGTGAAGTTCTTAAGTGGATATGAACAAAATGACTTCGACACCTGGTGGTCTCACTCACAAAGTTGAGATATTTACATAGAAAACCAATTGAAACGGATAGGAGTTGACTTGTATCCCACTGTCGTAATCAAAGATGGCTGACGGGAAAATCCCACATTGAGTTTGATGATGTTTCCATTGAAACGATTAATCGCCCATTTAGTTCAAGGATTTCCCAGCCACAGCCGGTATCTTAACTACTATTCCTTTTATCCCGACAAAGTGTCATTTTTTTCCATGAAATATGGGTCTGTCTGAAAATGGTGTATATCCTCTAAATGGCCTTTTCATGGTGAAAATGATGACTAACCAATGGATTTAGGGATGCATTATTCTCAGACAAACCCATATGTATATACATATTTCCTGAAGCAACCATTCCTGAGTAAACGGTGACATTTTGGGCCATATTCAAAACTGCCATATGTAGGGAATACAATCCCTTCACCCCAGAATGAAATATCCCCTAAACAAAACCCTGCTTGGTTGTTGGACCTGTCCATTTTGGGGACCCATGTGGGGGTTGTTTATTCTTAGGGGATGGGAAAAAATCCAAGTTTGTTTATGGTTGAACCCATCGGTTTAGTGATCGAATCGCATTCTGTCACCAGAAAACGACACTCAAATTGGCGGACGTCCGCAAACATCACTTGCATTTCCGCTGAAATAAGATTTTATATATGAATATACATTTATATACATTTTTTTCAGATGCTCAGATGGCTTCAAATGCCCACATCCGCCTTTTTTAGATGGTCCATGGGATTAGCTAACTAGTTGTGGGTCATAACCCACTGTATCCCAATCATAATCCATTTGCTGCCTAGTTAACTAACAAACCATGGCCCATCTGAGCAGTAGTGTCCCACTTCTTGCTTCTTGCTTGAGGCAGAAACGGCTGGGCTGAAACCACTGAAGGCGCCACGCCATGCGGCCGGGCAAGGGCAAAATAGATCAAGATATCTGAGCTGCCAAGTAACACTTGGATGATCCCTGGACTTAGATTTATATATGTGGTAATAGAAGGTAATGCCCCCAAACGTGACATCTTAGTTAGATTTAGTTAGTTTCAAATCCCCTCACCAAATTGGTATAGAACAGGCTCCTTCAAATCATAAGAGTTGTTTGGTATTGTTTACACTTATGCATGATTTATGTATGCATGGGGTGATGATTTAAAGCCCGCATGAAATCCGGAGTTTCTAGATGTGTTTTTGATGTAAGAGCAATGTCAATATTCAGGATATTCCAAATGTTTAAGAGAGGGGAGGCGTTCACCAAGGCATGAGTAAGAGTTTAGCAACAAAAACAAAACATGTTGGCCACATGCTGGTGAATATATTTCAATTTGTTTTTTACTGATCATTACACTTTTTGTTTTCTTACTATACATAAATATCATATCAACACCATATATATATATACTTTAAACTTGTGGTAAACCCAATAAAAATCACTCATATATTTGTGACTTATGTAATATTCTCCAGTGTCATTTATCCAGTGATTATCCAGTATGAGTTTATCACTTATCACTATATTCATTCATCATCAAGTGTCATTCTCAATATATGTTATTCTTCAATTACCATTTTAGCTGACTATTTATTATCTATAACAATAGTATATTATATTCAATATATACACATATATAATATATATATATATATACATCTATTCTATTTATAACATATCATTTTTTCCAACTATATCGTGTAGTGATACATACCTATGACTATCATCATTATATATACTTCAAACCCTCAACAGACTAGCGCCTGCGAGAAAGCACTTTTGGCCGCGTCGCTTTCCAGGTTGGGCGAGCCACGACTACACGGGCCAGGCGTGAAGCATTGGTTCAAGGGCAACTCTTCACCGGAAACTGGCTGGTTTTCTCCATGAAATATCGAGGTTTCCTGCAATTTTTCCCTTAAACCAATCCAGTGATGAATGGGAATATCATGGTGAAATTGTGGAATGATATAATCTAACTACCATATTTAATGGTGATTTCATTTGGATTGTAATAATAACAACAATAGGGATTTGTATGGATTTGATGGTGGAATATTGGTGATTTCATGAGAGGGGTATGGTGGAATAGTGGGATTTCCAGAAATGCATTTGTCATCTCTGGGATTTAATGGGATTTAATGGTGACTTAATGGTGGTTTAATGATGGAATTCATGATGATTTGGGGATTTCCAGAAGTGAAGTCAATGTGACAAGTGAACGTTTTAAGTAAGCTGCAAATGCTGGGTTGCCCGTTGAATCAAGGAATGGCAATAGCGGCAATTCTGAGGCAAGTCACGGAAAATGAAATGCTTCTGACTTTTGGGGATGATTCAACATGATCCAGCCATCATTCTGTTTAAACCTGTTTCAACCATATCCAGCATCTCTGCTGATGGCGACAGCATGGCGACTGCATCCGTGGTATCGTCTCGGCTTCGTGTCTTTGTCAGGCCCTTGCGCATCTCCATGCGAGAAACGTGATCTATCGGGCGATGATTTATAATGGACAATTTTATGAAAACTGGATGAATTCGTGACTCTCAACGTACAAGCTGGTGCACACTCTTGTGGCCAATGACGTTGCTCTCGCCATGGAGGCTAAAGACTACAAGCCATATGTCACTTCCGAAGCTAAGGTCGCTGAGAAATGAGGAAAGAAAAAACCAGCTACCAGTGTGTAGTAGTCCACCCCCCGGCACCGACCTCACCGATGGTGCCGTCACATGGCGATGGCTAATGGCCTATATTTGGTGCATCGTCGCTGGTGGAACGAGCCATTGGGTGTTTGGAAAAGATACGGATAATGCCATTGGTTGAAAGAGATATGGATAATAAAAAACTACTGTATGGATTATGGATCCATTAGAAGATACACTTACTACGAAATTGGAGTGCTAACTAAGTTACTTCTCTTTTAAAAGTCGATTGTTAGCGATAGGGATATTTCTACATGGGATGAACTCTGTGGGATACATGTTCCTGAGTTGATTTGGAATTCATATGAATTCCAGTGAACCTTTCTATCCCCATGTTGGGTTGGTCCCTGGTCGTTGTGTCTCCACCATCCAATAGTTATTGTGATATAATTGTGATCATTGGATTAATACAGCACCAGTGTTTTATTAGGGGGTATCCATTGGAATAGTTACTAGCCAGGTTTTGAGGTAACTTACTAGCCAGGTAACTTACTAGCCAGGTTTTCTTGATCTGGCACCCCCTGTTATCCATTACAATTCCATCCAAGTATGCTTCTAATCACCAGAAAGCCTATCAAGTTACTTGCACCAACTCATTGTACCCTTCCCAAAGAGGTTAAGAGCTGGGATGATCCTAGGAGTATGCGATGATCATCTAAGTGCTGCTGATTGTACATGTCTGAGTGCCAAGGTCACATCCCCATTTTTCTTAGTACTATTCTATTGTGAAGGGTGCCCCCCCCATCTGACTATATCGATATATGCCCTATAAACCCAACACTTATTGTAGTTATGTTTACCAAGTTCGCCAACTACATCTTAGAAAATCCCAGTCAAACCCATTTAGAAAAAAACATCACAAGTTTGCTGGTACAATACCTACAACGTGAGCCCCCCAGTTATGTTTGTTGGACTTATAAACCCCATGAACTACAGTTATAATCTTATATCCCCCTAATCAACCCAACGGTTCACCAAGTTGTGTGCGTCAGCTTTGCTGTCTCAATCCCATTGCATCTCCATTAATATCGTTGCTAAATCACCATTTAATCCCGTGAAATCACCACTAAATCATTATTCAAGCACCATTAGATCCCATCAAATCACCTGTAAATCCCATTTAATCATTTAATCCAATGGAAATCCCACGAAATCACCGTTGAATCCCATGAAATCCCACGAAATCACCATGAAAAACCACCATTCAATTCTATAGAATCACCATGAAAAATCCCACCACATCTTGGTGTCTCCACAACCAGAGGCTATGACTAGTCGACCCACGGCCGGCAGGTCCAGGCTGCGCCTGCTCGGCGCCTCCTGGCGGCGCAGTTTCGCTTCTTCACGCGGGTGCTGCGGCGACATGCGCCCGAGGATCTTCACCAGTTCCTGGATATGATTGGAATATCATGGAATATAATATTCATCACCATAGTATGGGGATATCTTGGGAATTGGGGATCTATATAATTTTAAGTTATATTATTGGAATATTATTGGAATTTAATGGGTATCGAGAGACGTGGAAGACTTGTCGGTAGGTCATGCCAATAATGGGTAATAATGGGTATAATATTCATGACCCTAGTAACATGGGGATTTTTCCTGATTCTTGGGGATATCTTGGGAATATTATTGGAGTATAATATTCATCACCATGGTATAATATGCCTTAGATGGGTATAATATTAGGTAATAATGGGTATAAGTTCCTTAGGTATATTATTGGAATATAATATGACTGCAATAATATATCATGGGGTATCATATTCAGAACACTGTAGTAATTTTTTGGTATAATTTTCCTGATTCTTGGGGATATCTTGGGAATATGATTGGAATATCATGGGATATAATATTCATCACCATAGTATGGGGATATCTTGGGAATATGATTGGAATATCATGGGATATAATATTCATCACCATAGTATGGGGATATCTTGGGAATTGGGGATCTATATAATATTAATCACCATGGTATAATATTCCTTAGGTATAATATAATATAACTATTAGATGGGTATAATTGTTGGGTAATAATGGGTATAATATTACTAATGATTAATCAAAAGGTTCAGATTTTACTTATGATTGCAATAATATATCATGGGGTATCATATTCAGAACACAGTAGTATTTTGTTGGTATAATTTTCCTGATTCTTGGGGATATCTTGGGAATATGATTGGAATATCATGGGATATAATATTCATCACCATAGTATGGGGATATCTTGGGAATATGATTGGAATATCATGGGATATAATATTCATCACCATAGTATGGGGATATCTTGGGAATTGGGGATCTATATAATATTCATCACCATGGTATAATATTCCTTAGGTATAATATAATATCACTATTAGATGGGTATAATTGTTGGGTAATAATGAGTATAATATTACTAATGATTGATCAAAGGTTCACATTTTACTTATGATTGCAATAATATATAATGGGGTATCATATTCAGAACACTGTAGTGCTTCTTGGATTGCATGTTTTTCATTCAAAGTTGACAAAAACATATGTGCAATTGATTTTCTTCAGGATGTCTCAGAGATGGAGGGCAAAGTAGACTCAGGAGGTTCAATGTTTTTGACGCTCAGGAGGGCATCGTGCACCAGGAGAATCTCCCTTAGTTGACGGCACCGCTGCCGGTTGGCTACCTCGGATGGAGTTTCAGCACCACCACCGCCAGCGCCGCCAGCGCCGCCACCGTAAATTGTGGGTATAATTTTCCTGATCCTTGGGGATATCTTGGGAATATTATTGGAATATCATAGGTATAATGTGGGTAAAACAAGAAACCATCCCCCAAATCACCATAGGTGGTATTGCAACCATTCCAAAATGGGTGGTTTATGGCATTGTTTTACTCACATGAAAATATTCATCACTACTATAGTATCATGGGGAATTTTCCTCAGGGGATATCTTGGGAATATGCTTGGATCATAGGGTATATGATTGCAATAATAATCAAATACCATCCGGTAATCAAACGTAGCAATTGGAAATCCTCTATAAATGGAGGTTTTAATGGGGAAATCCCCTATAAATGGTGGTTTTTCCATTGCTACGTTTGATTACCGGAGGGTATCTATTGCACAAATACCACTTACAAGTCATTAAGTCACCCATTTACGGAATGATAAACTCATTTGATAGAAATAACCATTTATAGCTGGTATTTTGGGCCTGGACTAAATGAAATTATGCGACATTCTTGTGAAACATGGTGATTTCATTCGTTTTAACCAAACATGATCAAACATGCTGAACTCACAAGCGCCTTTTGTTTTAATAATGTTTTGATAGGAATTTATGACAAAAACATGAATACACATATATATAATTGTTTCAAAGCAACCCTGAAACAAATACAAAAGTGAACGTCCGATTCTGAAATAGTGGTTCGGTTCAGTGGATGCCTTCACTAATTGGATGATGATGATTTTGTCAGCATGTTTAGTCTATCAAGTTGTATACTGGTTTGCTTTTGCATCCTCACTTGTGGATCGCTAATTGTTTACGTTTTTAGGTCACATCCTTATTTTGATTCTGGTGATATCATCTCTCCAATACTGATGTTTTTCAGTTCAGCCCTCATATGTTTGCCTTGTTCAGCCACCCATTTTCCATGTTTCTATTTTAAACCATTCTACAGCTTTCAAATCAAGTGAAAGGTGACTGTTGTTTTGAAAATACCAGCAACCTGAAACTCACCGCCAAGCAAGACGAAAGGCATTTAGCCAGCATTGAACCGCATTCGATTTGACTTTAATCCAATCTTCTATATTTTCACCACGTGAAGCCTTCAATTAGGCTTTATCAAGTGTGATCTCTCAAATCACCATGTGAAGTCCCTCATGTTCTATTGATTGTCTAAGCACTACATGTTTCACTAGGTTGACCCCATGGTTTGAGGTAGATATCTCTATTTAAATGGGCGAACGGCCAACAAGCATTGCTGGGGACCCCACACGGTAGCCATTCATAACCCATCTTAAGAACCCCCCCCTGCAATATCCACTTCGCAGTAAATCACCATCTTCAAACCCCATCTCAATATTAAGATGATTAGATCAATGCCATAAACCGTTTAGGAGACATCACGAACTGAACCAACAAACAACTATTCATCAAAATCAAACACTTAATTTCCACAGAAATCCGTTTCTGGTGCAATCATAAGCCACCCAAATTCCATAGAAATCGCCAAGTTTTCATAATTGTTTATGGTGGCTTATGATTGTTATAATTATTTATGGTGGCTTCAATCCCAATCTTCTATGGAATCCCATCATGATTTAACTTCCATAGAAATCCCCAAAATCATATACAAATCCCAAATCATCATAATCCCCCAGAATCACTTTGTTTATGCTGGACTCATCGCTGGTTTCAGGAGCGCGTTTGGGCTGCTGAGCAGCAGCTCCAAGTGGGCGACCATATCTTAGTGCAGCGCCATGGCGAAAAACTGCCAAAGTCGTTCAAGGAATTGAGACTTATGGGTGATTTCTTAGGTGATTGAATGGAAATATACAAGGTGTATGGTGATTAATGATGGTTTAATCGGATTTAATGGTGATAATCGGGATTTGATGGAATTTCATGGTGCCTTTGTGATTTAATGGAGATATAATGAGGAGAATGGGAGTAATATAATGGATACTTGCAAAGTTTAAACAGAGATTTATAGGGATTTATAGGGACATTATTGGGATATATATACATATATAATATGTATGTATACGTACAGATAATATGCATATATAACATATACATTTATGCACATATGAACCCAAAAAAGAATCCCAAAAGTGTGAGGGCCCAGGTCTACCAGCAACGGGATATCATTGGGATATTTTTGGGATATGGGAGGTCGGTTTTAAGGGGCATGTGCGGATTTCAGCGACAATCATAGGGGGATATCATTGGGATATGAAAATGGAAATCATATCATAGAAATTTATATAGATGGATAGTAGATGGATAATCACCATTTAATCACCATTAAATCACCATACTTACCTTCTGGTAAATTAACATGACTATGGAAAATCACCATGTTTAATGGGAAAATCAACTATAAATGGCCATTTTCAATAGCTATGTTAAATTACCGGAGGGTAGTAGTAGGGATGTTTTTACCCAAACACATTGGTTGATTGTAAACATTGGGGTTCTACCTATTGACAAGGGATCATTGCAATCCATTATTGGAATAGACGAAACAGTAGAACCAGTTCTCAACCAGATTTTTGACACTGCTCATTTGTGCTCTTGTGTTATATTGTCATCAACTTTGATTGGAATGAAGCCATGATGATTTGGATTCACGTTGGATTGATGGCATGGATATACCTATGCCAAAATAACGGTGGTGTGCTCTTTTTTTTTGTTCTAGCTCTTTAGATTTCAGCGTATTATGTCATCAAGTACAATTTGATTTTTGATGTATGTTGGACATGATATAGATATCCTAGATAATTGGTGAATTATGGAATGTATGATTAACGTGTTTTTTTGGTGAAAGATCTAGCATGTAGTGGTAAGCTACAATGTTGCAGTGTAGCCGGATTGAATGATGACATGATTTTGAACAAAGATGATTGTTCGCTAATAGTTTCCATTGCATTCCTTCACCTCAAAGGGCAACAAAAACCTTCAACAAGTGCTGAACGTAGGGAATGGGGTTGCTGGGATGATTATGAAAATGGTTATTACCCTCTGGTTATTTAACATAGCCATGGAATAGCTGGCAAATTTTGGATGATTTTCCCAGCTAGAAACCTCCATTTATAGTGAATTTTCCATGGCTATGTTAAATAACCAGATGGTATAGGTCATGAAACCCCCATTCCCTACGTTTAGCACAAGTAAGAAAACCTGCCAAGAATTCATTTTAAACACCCACATTGTTCCGCGGGTGAGGGTTCTGGTCATATCTCCATGGCCTTTTTTTGTAGCCAAGATTGTTGTATTAATGATATATCTAGGTAAATTATAACGACCTCACTGTGACCTCACTGGAATATATGGTTTGTATAGGGAATCATCCCCAAATGGCCTTAATTCAAATTAGTGATATATATATATAATATACCCTCTGGTATATTAACATAGACCCTGAGAATAGCTATTTTTCAGGAAACTGATCTTCCAATTCCGCTAGGGTCTATGTTAATTTACCAGATGGTGTGTGTTCAGGGTATGACTATTTCCCATGATGCAGGGTTGCACACAAACAGCAGGGTAACAAGGGGGTAAACCAAGTCACTGAAGAGGTAAGATGACCCCCTTGCGGATATCATTTGCTCACAATAGGTTGGAGCAACCCCAATTCTGACTTATCCCATAGAATCCCAGTTATATATCCCTTTTTATCCCCGCTATACCACAATTTGACTTATTGAATCGCCATCTTATTACAACGTACTGTGGATGGAAGAAGCCAGTTGGGAACTACTGGGTTACTATGAAACACCGTAAGTAGTGGGATTGTAAAGAAATAAACATAAATAAACCATCTATCAACTGGTGAACTAACATAGCTATGGAAAATCACCATTGTTAATGGGAAAATCCACTATAAATAGCCATTTTCACTAGCTATGTTAGTTTACCAGAGGGTATCAACTGGTGCAGGATTTTGCAATTTGCAACCACCCATCCCTTTCTTCAGAGGTGGGAATGCTCAGAGCAGCATGGCATCGTTTGTTCCACGGCCAACAGGCCGAAAACCTGCGGAATGTTGGCATTTGGGGCATACAAGTTGTGGTGCTCTTCAATGGTGAGTTCATGGTTGATTTACTCGGATTTTATGGTGATGTAACGGTGACTTAATAGGATTCAATAGGATTTAGTTGGCTAAGTTGGTGCAAATAGCTTGATTTATTGTTGCTTCATGATGGATATATTGATAGATGGGTTTATAAACCAAGAAAACCAACTTATAATTAGGGGACACCACCTTGCATGGGTTTTAACCAGCAAAACTATGGGCCTAACTAGCACAATATGGGGATTCGAGTTGTGTTTTTCGGCGGATAGGTTGATTTTTTTAGGCCGATGATCTCTCCATGATCATCCCATACTCCTATTGTTGGAGTTAATAGTTCGTATGGTATGCCTTCTTATTATCCCATTATAAGTATATTCTTACCCTACATCCCACTATGGTATATCCCACAAAATCCCACAATATGGAATTTCAAACATTGTTTCCATTGTATAAATAGCCCACCAAATTCCAAAAGATACAATGTTTATAATGTTCCATGTGAAAAAAACATATACAAATTGTCCATCAAATTCCATAAATCTTGTCTGTGTGTGTGTTGTCAAATTCCACAGAATATATTCTGATTTATGGAATGTTTTACATATTTCATATAGATATACCATAATGTTGCATTAGGCAATCGCATTTCAAAGTGTTTTACAAACATCCAATATTCATTCCATCATATATCAATTACATCATGAATTCCCCGATCTCCAATATATCTGGGTCAATTACAGCGAAGACCCGGAATGATTTTGTGCAATTTGCAGTGCGGAAGCCGAGGAAGTTGGCTTTGCTCGAGGAGCTTGGGAAGTTTGAGGAGGAGCTGAGCTGGTCGGATGAAAGAGACCAGTCCCGAAGCCGCCAAAAAGAGATTCCGCCGAGTGGTGAAGCCCCCCGGTGTCTATGGCCATTGCTGGGGTCTTGCAATCTCCAGGTGATGAGATCCACAAGGAGGACGCCAGGGGTTCAAAGTCCTCCGGTCAGACCTTGAAGACACAGCATGCTCAGACTTGCTTGGATCTGCTGGGGCGAAGAACTTGCTCTACTGCATGAATGGACTGTAAATTATATTATATATATATATATATATGACTTCGATAAATACAAATATATACATATAACATATATAACATATATATATATATATATAGGGATAAGTATGACAAAATATATTGCTATCTATTGGTATCCATGAAATTCCAATGATCTCCATCCAGGCGAGGCCATGGCGGCCATGGCGATGCTCCCTGGGTCCGGGCAGCTCAGGGTGCCAGGTGAAAAAAGGACCCCTAAAATGATTTTGTGAGATTTTTGAGTGATTTTGTGAGATTTTTGAGTGATTTTGTGAGATTTGTGAGTGATTTTGTGAGATTTGTGAGTGATTTTGTGAGATTTTTGAGTGATTTTGTGAGATTTGTGAGTGATTTTGTGAGATTTGTGAGTGATTTTGTGAGATTTTTGAGTGATTTTGTGAGATTTTTGAGTGATTTTGTGAGATTTTTGAGTGATTTTGTGAGATTTGTGAGTGATTTTGTGAGATTTTTGAGTGATTTTGTGAGATTTTTGAGTGATTTTGTGAGATTTGTGAGTGATTTTGTGAGATTTGTGAGATTTGTGAGTGATTTTGTGAGATTTGTGAGTGATTTTGTGAGATTTTTGAGTGATTTTGTGAGATTTTTGAGCGATTTTGTGAGATTTGTGAGTGATTTTGTGAGATTTGTGAGTGATTTTGTGAGATTTGTGAGTGATTTTGTGAGATTTGTGAGTGATTTTGTGAGATTTTTGTGTGATTTTGTGAGATTTTTGTGTGATTTTGTGAGATTTGTGAGTGATTTTGTGAGATTTTTGAGTGATTTTGTGAGATTTGTGAGTGATTTTGTGAGATTTGTGAGTGATTTTGTGAGATTTTTGAGTGATTTTGTGAGATTTGTGAGTGATTTTGTGAGATTTGTGAGTGATTTTGTGAGATTTTTGAGTGATTTTGTGAGATTTTTAAGTGATTTTGTGAGATTTGTGAGTGATTTTGTGAGATTTTTTAATGATTTTGTGAGATTTTATAGATTTTTATAGTGATTTAGGGAGATTTAATGGTGATTTAATGGTGATTTAATGGTGATTTAATGCGATTTTATAGTGATTTAGTGAGATTTTGCGGTGGTTCAATGGCATTTAACGGTGGTTCAATGGCATTTAATGCCATTGAACCAATCTTAAGACGATGTATTGAGTTTTTGAGGTGATTTAATGGGACATGAGGGGATATGAATGGGGATAGAACTGTGTATATGACATTATATGACCAACTATGGGTAAGTTGGTTGGATGGGAACCCATATAGTTTTTTTGGACATAGTGGGATATGTAGCTCAAATATAACCAACTAAATCAAAAGATAGATTACCACCACATATTGTATGGATATCTTTTTGTTTTGGGATCTACTTGGAAATTTAACTGCATGATTTTTGAGTGTTGTTTGAAATAGTGGGGTATACCCCTAAAATTACAATTCGTTGTTTTTCCATCTTATTTGAGGAGTGGTCATCAATCCAATCATTGGGGTTTATCTACCCTTGATGTTTGGAGTCCCATTATGGGATGGACGACCAGAAACCATATACAAGGTGTCCCCCCCCCTCAGCTATGTTTGTTGGTTTACGAGCCACAGCCACATGAACTAGTTGGTTCTGTTGACCACAATTCTTAGTCAACTATAGTTATGTGCATCAACTTAGCTATCTCAATCCCCTTAAATTACAATCCACTCCCATGAAATCCCATGAAATCCCGTTAAACCACCACAGGTGCCACATATAGAGCAAACCCCCATGACGTGTCTAAAAGTTGGAAGCCTGGAGAGGCAACATCATCGAACGACCATCCTGATTAAAAAATGCTCGGCATCTTTACATCCCCAGTATATCCCCCTTGTATCCCCGTTATATCTGCATTTTATCACTAGAACCCCCCCCATAAATCCTTGTTAAATCCCTCAAGTCAAATTCACCATGAAATCATCACTAAATCCAATCAAATCCCATTAGACGGTAATCAATTTGGATATTAACCAGCTTGATAATGTTTCTAGAGAGAGATTCAACCATTTTTTTTGGGGGGGAAGATGTGTAAACAAAGGGAGACAGTATGTACAATGCTTGAATGTAATGGGCATATAGAAACCATGCTATCGTCTTACATATGTATGGTGTATATATATATATATATACATGTATGTAGTGGGTATATAATGATGGGAAGAATGATGGAATAGTAGTGGGAATATCTTTTGGAATACCTGATGGGACCTAAGCAACTTGTCGATTTTGTCATTAGCTCAACCTGGGGCCGCTAGAATTTGGCGTGGCGATGGAGGATTTTTCAAGATGACAAGAGTTGGATGTCTAACGTGGCAGCTGGGAAAGCCCGTACAAATGAAGGTTCGATGGGAGAAAGACGAAGGGTCACTCTTGGCTGGGAGCGATGTCATGCGCAATTCTCAAAATCGTTGGTGATTTTCCATGGTGATATAGCGTGGATGGTTGATCTCAATCCTGCACCAATTGGTAGCTATGAAGGAAACTATGCAGGAACTATTGGTCGAAGGAAGTTTAGAAGCTAAACCTTCCGACAATATGGACAGATGGAAAAGCACAGCCATGAAGAAAGTCAGACGATGAAGAAAGTCAGAAGAGANAACCTTCCGACAATATGGACAGATGGAAAAGCACAGCCATGAAGAAAGTCAGACGATGAAGAAAGTCAGAAGAGAAGAGATGCAGGTGCGCGAAAAGGTCGGAAAGTCGCGAAACACTGTGTTTTTCCAATGTTTTGTGGCTCCGGAGGGTCGAAAAG
>BGPT01001678.1:92395-110614 GCA_003297045.1 Symbiodinium sp. clade C Y103 | reverse complement strand
GAAGTTGAGATGTCGAAAAAGTGCACGGCGCTGTGGCGCGAAGCACATTTGGAAGTAAAAAGTGTCAAAAACTGTCATTCTCGGAGCACTTTTGGAAGTTGAGCTGTCGAAAAAGTGCACGGCGCTGTGGCGCGAAGCACATTTGGAAGTAAAAAGCGTTAAAAACTGTCATTCTCGGAGCGCTTTTGGAAGTTGAGATGTCAAAAAAGTTCACGGCGCTGTGGCGCGAAGCACATTTGGAAGTGAAAAGTGTAAAAACACCACATGCTCGGGCCACTTTTGGACGATTCGATGGCCATCCGATGTCGAANGATGTCGAAAAAGTGCACGCCGTTGTGGCGCCAAGCACATTTGGAAGTAAAAAGTGTCAAAAACTGAGGGTTTTCAGCAAATTTTGAGATGTCAGTTAACTAACTGAACTAACAACTTCACAACTTAACAAATTAACAATTGAACAAATGAACAACTTAACAACTTAACAACTTAACCACTTAACAACTTCACAACTTAGTTAGTTAGTTTGTCATTTAGTTAGTCAGTCAGTTTGTCAGTTACTCACTTAGTCAGTTAGTCAATCAGTCAGTTTGTCAGTTACTCAGTTAGTCAGTTAGTCAGTTAGTCAGTTAGTTAGTTTGTTAGTCAGTTAGTCAGTTAGTCAATCAGTCAGTTAGTCACTTAGTCACTTAGTCAGTTACTCGGATAGTCAGTTAGTCAGTTAGTCAGTTAGTCAGTGAGTCAGTTAGTCAGCTAGTTAGTTAGTTAGTGACTTAGTTACTTAGTCAGTTAGTCAGTTAGTCAGNAGTGAGTCAGTTAGTCAGCTAGTTAGTTAGTTAGTGACTTAGTTACTTAGTCAGTTAGTCAGTTAGTCAGTTCGTCAGTGAGTCAGTGAGTCAGTTAGTCAGTTAGTCAGTGAGTCAGTTAGTCAGCTAGTTAGTTAGTTAGTCAGTCCGTCAATCAGTTAGTCAGTTAGTCAGCTAGTCAGTTAGTCAGTTAGTTAGGCAGCCAGATAGATAGACAGATAGATAGGCCGACGCTCCAACCACCTTTTGCTCCATCAGTGGATCTGCTCTGCCANNNGGATCTGCTCTGCCATCCATGACTCACAACAACTCACCTCTCCTATAGTGTGCTATTCCTGAAACTTCCGCCACCGCCTTGTGCGGTACTACTGGTAACTATGAAAAAACTATTGGTACCCTCTGGTTATCTAACCATAGCCATGGAAAATCCTCTAGAATTGGAGGTCTTGCATGGGAAAATCATCTAAAATTAGCCAGCTATTCCATGGCGAACTGTTAAATGACCAGAGGGTAACTATGACACACTGCAAATCAGGGGATTGTATCAGGACTAGTCCAGCTTCACCCGCAGGAACCCGACGGTCACCAACAAGTCAGGTGTTCTTTTTATCTCAAGGAAAGTAGCCTTTGGTTAGTTAACATCGCTTCAAAAAATGGTCCATCTATAGATGATTTTTGATGATTTATGATGATTTACAAATTAAAACAATGTGATGTGTCCATCGCTATGTTGAACAATTAGAGGGTATATAACCTTACTTGATAACGAAGGCTGGTAGAATTTGAGTATGGTAGCCAGATGGTTGAACGAGGGTATGATATAGTAATATACTCTGATATAGCTGTTTTACACAGCTTAGATGTTCATGCGGCGTGAACCAAAATCCGTTACCGAATATGCTTGAGTTATCAACCGAGGGTACTAAGCAGGTAATGTACTAAGCAGGTAACCAACAAGATGAATATCTTATAAGTATTTATAGGTAATATTTGGGAAATAGAGGAGCCGACCTAGTCCCGGCAGAACAGAAGTTGATCATAACTGGACACATGGAGTAGGATGGAGGCCATCCCTTGTTTGGCAAAGCTCAAGATTTACCCTCCGAGAAATGAACATTCCAAACAGAGCTATGGAAAACATTTGTTACATAGACCATCGAAAAATGTGCCATTGTCCAGTTCGCAAACAGGTAATCTACCGGTAGATCCAGCCTGGCGTTGTGAACGCGGGTGACCAGATGCAAAAAAAAATCAACAGCGGATTCTCACCAGTTTGGGATGGTCCTTGGGGTCGGGAATTCCATCCTTAGCAAGATTCGCCTTCTCAGAAAACATGGAGGTTTCCTAAGTCATGGGGCACCCATTTCACATCCAAGTCATGGATAAGCGTTTTTAGTATTGAAACAATCATGGCGACTTGGGGATCCAGCATTTAAAGAAACCCCCATATGAAGACTTGAAAATTACAGCGGCCATTTTTTCTATGTCTAGCAGCACCAAAATCATGACGCTGTCAATATATCTACCATACACCACAGTAAACCACTGGTATCCTGTAGTTGTTATACCTACATAGACCGAAGCATAGATGTCCTTTTCCCACTGCCTTCCATTCAACAATCAACAGGTAGCTAATAACAACAAAAATGTCAAACCAGCCCCCCCAATCTTCCTGAACAGCCAATATAGGACCGACTTGGCCCAGCCCAAGGTCACCGTAGTGTATCAGCCTTGCGACGTAAATCTTATAGCTTGCAACTTAGAACCTCATTTGAGTAATATGATGTATTAATGTATTGTATATTTATATGTATATATATATATATATATATAAATATATGTATATATATATGTATGTATATATATATATGTGTATATATGTATATATATGTATATATATGTATATATATGTATATATATATGTATATATCTATATATGTATATAGATATATTTGTATATATGTATATATATACATGTATATATATTTGTATATATACATATATTTGTAACCTGAATTGCAGGACTTCTATTATCCGGTTGATAACTTGTAACTGATATACTCATGTTGGATGGGGGGTAAGAGCTCAAGCTGCTCAATCCTAACAAATGATTAGGAGCCCTAGCGACACTACACTTTGGACTGTTCAGCTGCGTTAGGAAGAAAATCACGGGCAACATATTTTCTCTCGTTTTTTCCAACATCTACCATTTTCTGGGTGCCCAACCCGCAAAGCTGCATGCTTCGCACGCGGTAGCCGCATCTTCGAAGAGACAGGCTACACCGGCGCCTCAGGCAGTAGGACGAAAACACGGGGTCCTCGACGTGGATCCGAACCGTCTTTCTGATGTTTTATAAAGTGGCGCCTCTCCAGTGAAAAATTGGCATTACCATATTCCCCAGTAATTGGAGTAATAGACCAACTTAGCTAACAATGGCGCGCAACCTTGTATAAATTGTCTTCGCCCGCTTTTCTTTCACGAGCACCCTGACTTCGGCTCCCTTGGTCGGCCCATGCGGTCAAATCTATCGGAAACCTGTGGAACGGGCTCGGCACAAAATTGTATTCAGAATTTAGAGTCTGCAGTTTCTTCCTAGAGAGGTAACCCTTCAACAGACACGTGCTGAAACCGTTCGAGACCCTCAGTAGGCCTGAGCCTGGCCATGTTCACAAACCCTTGTGCTGGACACGTATTGCTTATCACTGCAACTGTAGCAAAACGACGGCGCGTTAAAGGATTTAAGAATAGAGTTTCAAAGCGCCAAAAAAATGCAGCCTTTCAGTTGCATGTTGACTTGCTTGCTGGAGTCCTGGACCAAAGCAGGCTTTGAAATCGTGCCTTCGGCTTTCACTTTGTATATGCATGCGCGCATTTTCGACATGCCCCATTCCATTCCATAAGAACAAAGCAAATGATGACCAACAGCGGCTTTGGCTTGGACCCGGTGTTAACCATTGCGCAAATCTGTGTTTGTAAGACCGCTGTTGGAATTTTATTTTTTTTTGGCACCAGGATTGCCACTGCATGATATTCCGCTCGTGGACTCAAAACTGATAACCGTACCCAATTTCACCGTCCGAGGTTCAAACATCCACGCAAATTTGTACTACATTCATTGGCTCTCGCTGGTCACATTGGGTACATGGTTGGTATTGTTGCAAGGAATGCCTCAAATCAATGGAACATGAATTCGGTTTTTCTTAATCAAATAGGCTAATTAGGGTCTTTTTGTATGAACCCCATAGAACAAAATGTGAAAAAAATGTGTTTTTATTTTATTTGTTTGTTGACTCAAGCATGGGAATCCCGAAAATTGATGTTTTTTGATGGAAAATCCCAAGCAAAAATGGATGAAAACTGGGGGTGCCCCTCCATCGCCCTCAAGGTCATGTTCTGGAGCGGCGACCGCCTGCAGAGCTCAACTCTGCCAAAGTTCATTCATGTCCCTTGGATTTAACCACCAATTTTTTTGGATTTAAAGGGAGGGGAACCATCCATGTAGTTTTTTTGGCATTTATGTTTTTTTTTCCTACTGCACAGTTTCTCCACTTGATTGTCGCCCCTCCTGCTCTGTTGTTTATTTGTTTTATTTGTTTTTTGTTGTTACGTTTCTATGTTTTTCTTGTTTAGTTGTTTTTTTTCCATGTTTTTCCTATCTTGCTTCTCCACCATGTTCAGTGTTTTGTTGTGTTTTTGTAAAACACATCGAGGGACTGTACCTAAACTATCTCTCAAGGAGGTTCACCATAGCGATTCGGATTTGCAGCACGGCAGTTTTCATCACCACATGGGCCTCAACCGTGCTGGTGAGTTCAAATGGTTTTTGTTTCTGTTCATGGGAAAATATACTGAAACAATTGAACAAGGGTTTAGATCATTGAATTTCCAGTGTGTCAGGTTCAGTTCGATTTGTTCAAAGGTATAGAATTTCAATCAATTACTGCAAATATGTGGCATTGTCAAAAGTTTGGATTACATGACCATTTTTGGGGAATGATCATACCATTACCATGCACTTATCATGACCAACATATCGGTGAGATGACCACGGCCAATTCAGTCACTTTGTTGGTGATTGATGCCCCATCTGACTATGGTTGTTTCATCACCATGAAACCTAGTTAACTATATAAAGTTCATTTAGTGAAATACACCGACTTCATTTATCTATCGGCATAAACCATGGTTATATACCACATTGGGTGTTATATCCCGATGATATTTCCATAAAGTGTTTTTTTTTCTCGGTGAACTTTCCAAGCCGTCGCTTACCGCAGGGCGGTGAGCTTCAGAGAATGGTGTACCCCTTATGGGCTTGCAGGCAAGGGGGCAGCAGCTGGGCCCTAATTCGGTTGGAAAAACACGGTGGATTTGACCGAGTTTAGATCTTGGCAATTTTGGGAAGTTCAAGCACTTGGAGGAGTTTTAGAGATTGAAGAGTGAACCGTTCCCCGTAGAATGTGTTTCTGATATCTTTCATCCAATACTTCTGAAAGTCAGGTGTGGATTTGGCCATTGAGGCAGAGCCAGTCGAGGTTGATAGCTCGATCCTCGAAAAAGCATTGCAGGAAGTGAGCTCTGATGAACTCCAAAAGGAAATCCGAGCCGGTTTCGAAATCATGACACAAAGAGCGCTTCGGTTTGCAGAGACTGCGTCGAATGAGCAAAGAGCCATCATGGTCACGGCCTTCAGGCACTACAAGAGGACAGGGGACATTACAGCAGTTCAGACAACGATCCTTGGGCTCCTCAGCATGTCGGAAACAACCACTCGCGCCAGATCTTCAAGGCAGTGATTCTCCAAGGAGTGATTTTGTGTCCTTCAGAATTCGATTGGCTGCACTTTAATGTGTACCTTCTAAAAATAAACAATGGCAATGATGATTCCCCTTTACAGAGGTTTTCGTTCCCTATTTCAACATAAGCAGCCATGTATAAGCAATTTACCATGTCCATGTGTGATTACCGGTCGGTATAGTAGCTGCAACATTCGAGGTGGTGCCCCCGAAACTTGACATGTTTGTTGGTTGATGTTGCCCATCGAAATAAAGCCATGATCGCCATATAATTAATAATCTACCCTCTGGTTATTTAACATCGCCATGGAAAATGCTCATAAATGGCGGTTTTAATGGGAAAATCATCCAAAATTAGCCATTTTCCATGGCTACGTTAAATAACCAGAGGGTAGCTATATGTTGTTTTAAGCATAAAGCTCAGGCCATGCACTTCTGACCAACACTGCAAAATGGAGTACACTTCGACCAAAAAAGTGAAGGGTAATTAAGGTCAAGCAAGACCTCTGGGACAATGTGCATGACCTCGCCTGGTGCCTCTGCAAGCTCGGGGGCTGACAACCCAACTGTCGTTCTCCCCCACACGGGGATGGTCATCAATCCATAGCAATGGATGAGCCCCCCAGTGTTTGGTGGTTTATAAGCCCCATGAAGACTATAGTTATCAGATGTTATCAGTATCAGAAAACATAGTTACTGAAGTTATAAACCAACTCTGCTTTTTTGGGGACCCCACATTATTGTAGCAGTTGATATCGCATTTTTTCTAGGTATTTCCCATTATGGGATGGATGACCATAAACCATTAACCCCATGTTTACTCCCATTGTTAATGATGAATCCCCAGTATCTCTACAGCAAAATCCCGATTGCTAATAGTTATTTATTAAAAATATCCCATCAAATATCAAGTCAATGTATATCAATGTAATTGTCCAATAATTGTACCATTAGCTACCATCTTTCCACCATACTCTCCGGCAATTAAACGTGGCAATGAGACAGTCCCATTTAGTTCCAACATTTTCCAAACTAAAAACATCCATTTAGTTCATGGATTTTCCATCGCCACGTTTGGTTACCACAATGTGGGGTCCCCTGGATAGCAAAGTTGGTTTACAACTTCAAGAACTACGGTGTATGATACTTATGAGTATAGTATTCATGCGGTTTATAAACCAACTTTTGACTACATGGGAGATATTAATCTATGCTTAGGAATATTTAATAAGTCATGCGTTTTTTTTTTGACCAAGTGAGCTACCGCATCACATCCACAGGTGTTCCAGCGATTTTTCTTCCACCACCATGCCCGAAATCCTGGCTGAAGACTTCTGTGAAGCCGCAGCTCCAGAGGCCATGTGAACTGACGGGGTTTTCGGTGACTTCCTGAACATTAAGCCACTTGAGATGCCGTCACTTCATGGTCACTCTATGAATTGACTTGATAGTGACTTAGTGAGATAGTGATTTAACATGATTTAACCATATATTATGGGGATTACTATATTAAACCACTTGAAAGGGCGATTTTGGGACATGAGTGGACAATTTGGATTTAACTTGACCAGTTTTGATTGGGGAGTACTTGAGATATCTGTGTGAAAAAAACAAGATGAATACACTCGGGTTGAACATGGACCAAAAAAGAATAATTTAACCAACTGGATCTGTCTGCAAGTGGTTAGTATACCCCGCAGGTTTTAGCAGTTGTTCATGGGAATATGATCGGTTTAACCATCAAACCCGATCTTCAGACAAACCCAAATTATTATTGATTTCTTGTATCTTATCGTTTTTTCTCAATGACATTTAGGAGAAATACTTTTTTTGACCCAGACAATGATTGGAACACGTGGCTTTAAGTCAGCAACAAGCGAATGAAATGAAACGATTTACCGTACCCGTACCCAGCAGGTCTGTGACATAATGTGAACAAGTGGTGTAAATTAGCAGCACATGAGTGATAAACTAGGTGGCTTGTTTGCTTCCATATGTACTATGTAAAGGATACCTTCCCGGAAAAAAACGTAGCTCAACGCAGTTGATGAAGTGGTATTTTTAAAAGAACACCAAGTATACTATATGTATAGTATACGTCTTCCAGCCATGTCATATGAATACGGATATATCTGTGCAAGCACATGGAAACACAATTTTCAGTGCCGTCTCTTCACATTCAGTTTCAAGTGGAACAGTTGTCGAGTGCTGCACTGAACCTTTTTGCATCCGAGTTTTCAAGTGAGGGAAGCAATTCTCAAGTTGTTGCAAGCGGAACTTCGATGTGAACGACATGTGCTTGAACGTTCTCCATCGAAACCTGCGTCATTTTGTTCCTAGCCCATCCGTTCGTGGCGCGACGACGTCAAGATTTGCCGTCTTTTCGCCAACGGAGAGCTGAGATGCTTTGTGTTTGTAAGAAAGGAAATTAAAAAAAAAAACAAACGCGTTTTGAAACCCAAATGGTCGGGTCTGGTTTGGATCATTTTTGGATCCAGAAATAGACTCAGCAGTTGGCGGAAGTGGGGTGGCAAAAATTGACCAACGCACTGCGTCGTATTTAATCATTGTTGTTGAATATCAATTGCCATTTTACCTTCTGGTCATGTTATTTAGCCCTGGAAAATGGCGCGTTTAGTTCGATGATTCAACTATTAAAATGGTGGTTTTCCATAGCAAACTGTTAAATTACCAGAGAGTATCCCGTTGTTTGGTGAATATCCTTATTCTCAATAATGATTGTGATATTGAGGGACCCATGTAGGGAACGTCGTTTTCTGTTTAGAGCATGGCTGACTCATTGCATGGGGATTATAGCTAGAGGGTCGAACTTATCATAAATCCTGTAGTTGATTTTGAAATCCGTCAAGTAATTTCTGAAAAGCTTTCTACGTCTAGTGTCTCCACCCGCAGTTTCCACCCCGCAAAATAGGTAAAGAACCATTCAAACCTTGGGGTATTGCCGTAAATAGCCATGATGTTTTTTGGGTAAGTGGAGTTGTTTCCTTTTTTTTTGGTGGATTGAAGGCTTAGACAGCCTTTTTCCCTACCTGCCAGGTGAGGGTCACTAGATTTTATAAGAGCGGGGCACTGCCGGACTTCATCTGCCAGCTCCAGATCGCAGTGGGCACTGCCGGACTTCATCTGCCAGTTCCAGATCGCAGTGGGCACTGCCGGACTTCAGTTGCGAGCTCCAGATCGCAGTGGGCACTGCCGGACGTCAACCTGTGTACATGCCAGATGGAATGCCAGAAAGAATGCCAGATAGAATGCCAGATAGAATGCCAGAAAGAATGTCAGATAGAATGCCAGAAAGAATGTCAGATAGAATGCCAGATAGAATGCCAGAAAGAATGTCAGATAGAATGTCAGATAGAATGCCAGAAAGAATGTCAGATAGAATGCCAGATAGAATGCCAGATAGAATGCCAGATAGAATGCCAGATAGAATGCCAGATAGAATGCTAGAAGATATGCCAAATAGAATGGCAGATAGAATGCCAGAAAGAATGCCAGATAGAATGCCAGAAAGAATGTCAGAAGATATGCCAGATAGAATGCCAGAAAGAATGCCAGATAGAATGCCAGAAAGAATGTCAGATAGAATGCCAGAAAGAATGCCAAAAAGAATGCCAGATAGAATGTCACAACATATGTCAGATAGAATGTCAGAGCATATGTCAGAGAAAATGTCAGATAGAATGCCAAGAGGAAGAGGAGGAGAGGACAACTCTGATGAAATCTAGAGACCGAAGGTCTCTAAATTTCATCAGAGTTGTCCTCTCCTCCTCTTCCCTGCAAGAAAGTTTTGCCAGAAAGACTGTCAAAATCTGTATCAGACTCATGGTGGGGATCACTCGAAGCCAAGTATATAATTTGTTTTTTCCCGCCCCACGACCAGATCCGTAGCAACGCAGGTCACCGTGAGGTTAGCAAGTGAGGCGCAGAGGACGTCGCATTGCGGGGGAAACGGGGAATCGTCCCCAAACGGCCTGGAAATTCAGGTCATAGAATTATTGTAAGTTGTCCATACTGGGGATATCATGAGAATATAACCATTGTCAATACAGTACACAGAATAGACTCATGTCATAGAACTCGTGTTAGTCTGCATAAATGATAAGCAACTAATAAATGGGGATCGAATTGATAGAATGGGGATATAACCAACTAACAATTCATAGTTGCAAGTGATGAGGCTCATAATTTCAACCCCCGATCCTATTAAACACCCCCATTTGTGGTCCCAGATATGTGTTCTTATCCCCTACTGAACCATGGCTTAGTCAGCAACAGTCGTCTACATTGCGCCGGCGGCGGGAATGCTCCTGGGGTGGCTGGTCAAGGAAGTGGACGACCTGGAGCAAAAACAGACCGCAGCTTCCAAGGCATGAGGCACAGTACGCGAAGGATTCAAACGTGTTTTCAATTTCTGAAGATTTTTGTGAAACCAACAGATCGGCGATGCCTTCTTCTTGCATTCTAAATTGCACAGCATTGAGGTCCAGGCCATGCACCGTGTGAAAATATGCGGCACTCTCTTCATGTTCCGCTGGCGGGCCTTGACCATTGGTTTGTTCGGAATTCTTCAGGGACAGGGCGGCCAAAATTCGTGGAGCATAGACATACGATTGAGGGATTCTCTGAATACCACAACAACGACGACTCGGTACTTAAGTGGCTCATCCATTTTTTGGGGGGGATATATATTTCTTTAGTTCGGGGTATAAAGACGAAATTTATTCCTTGGGAGGCATCTTGCTTGTTCTATAATGTTCTATATTGTATATATATATATACACACAAATTTGGTAGTATATGTATATGCAATATGTACAGTGACAAACGAAGAGCGTCTATTTATGAACCCATAGAGGTTGGTGTTTACCTTTCAAGAGCACCCGTCTTGTAGAAATTGCGGTTCACCTCTGAAAAGACATGTGTCTTTACCTTTTTTACCATCTGGTTATTAAAATGGCCATTTATAGTAACCATTAAAAATGGTGATTTCCCATAGTTATGTTAGTTTACCAGAGGGTAAAGGTACTTTGAGGGCCAAGGCATGAGTAAATCAGTTTCAATTTTATTTTGAAGCACTGAGTTCTTGGAGAAACATTGTTAAACCCAAGGAAGCCAGCATTACTATACCAGCAAACCCAATGACATCACGTCAAAAACAAACAATACTAAACAATATTCCATTAGTATCATGAACATTCCATGATATGTTCATCATTCCACCATTTTTGTTAGTTGTGAATGGACATTAACCACTATTAACCACCTTTTTCCACAGGTTTTTCCATGGTTTCCTTGTTTTGGGAAGACAACGAGTCGACGAGTCGTGCCACGACTCGAGAGGAGCTGGAGACCCAGTTGGACCTTGTCCGCGGACCTGGAGTTCTGCCTCTACGCGTTGCTGGGCTTCGCATTGGAACAATGGGCAGAACATGGTGCTTCATCGTGGTTGATTACCCTCTGGTAAACTAGCATAACTATGGGAAATCACCATTTTTAACGGGTTACTATAAATGGCCATTTTCAATAGCTACGTTTAATTACCAGAGGGTAATGGTGGAGTGGTTCATTAACGATTACAAATGTTTTTTTTCTAATTCGTGGTGAATCATAGATTGTGTTGAAGTCATCATAGATTTTTGTTGACTTGACATATCTTGAAATATTTTTTACTTGAAGTCACAAACAAATCTATGAGTGTGATGAACAAAAATAGTGGACGCAAGTAAGAGTGTTGATGTCTTTGTGGATAAAATATGGGATTTAAGCGAAAAAAAATGTGGATGAGTAGATGTAAACAAGATAAGTTACATGATTTTGGACTCAACTTGAGGAGTTAACCAGCGAGACAAATTGCAAATAATAGCTTTTTTTGGACAAACAGGAAGCAGCTGGAGGTGATGACTGTCTATGGTTCCCTGTGAACGTGCTGCCCACTTCAATGGTGATAACAGCATTACTGGCACTTGCCAGGAACCCGAAAAGGACGCTTCTGTCCAACCGCTTGCGCCTCAGCGGTCCTCAAAGAGATCCTCGGAAAGCTGGTTGAAGTGGAAGGTGGATGGCGACTGTGGGTACACCGGCTGGGAGATGATGAGTGGCATTTGGTGACGCTGGCAGTGGAAAATCAGCAGTTTGTTTTGGATGGAAGCCTGCTATGGACAAGACAGTTCTATGTGACTGAGGCAAGGAACACTTGGAGGAACGATTACCAGGATAGTGAGACTCCGTGGGTCACCACACCATCCGGGTACAGTCGAATCTCCTTGCATGAGTTTCTGGCCTTTGCTTGGGACGAAAGTCACCCAAAACAGCTACGAAATCTTTTGCTTGGGCGTATCTTGTCCATTCTGTCACAGGTGGCGCAGTTTTTGGACGAGAAGCTGCAGACTGTGGCAGACTCCATGGGCGAAAATCCCAGTGTCTGGGGATCAGTTTCGATCCAGAAGCGAATGGCGCGCACCCTGACTTGGGAGATGAAGCGCAATACTACAAAGATCCTGAAGGACGGAGAGGCCCAAACTTGTGGAAAGGACAATTCAAAACACCACAAGAAGGCTGTAAGTCACAATATAAGGGGGTACTAAAGGGTTGCTAAGGGGTTGCTAAGGGGGAACATATTGGGGTACCATTCTGGACGAACCAGAAAGTTGATTTTTTTGGTGTTGCGAAAAGGTGGAACCCAAACCTTTAAAACCCCAAAAGTAAAAGAACAGTAATACTAGGATGTTGTCAAGGGGAAAAGTTTGGGGTATGGCAATTCTGGATGAACTAGATGGTAAACCTCAATCTTCCCATGGTACCCCCATCCAATCACATGCAAGCCCCATTAGAATCCTAGTAAGTTCTTGATGAGTGTCCATTCACCAACATTTTCGGGTTCAATCCCCCAAAAATAGGGGTACCTTGTCCACGTCCACCATCAGCACCGGGGAAAAGGGTCTTACAGGATGTGGTCAAGCGAAATGTTACTATAGATTCTGGAAGGACCAGAAAGTAAAAAAGAATTCACAAATAAGCACCAAATAAGCATTTAATAATTAATAACCCCAAACAAGTTTTCCAGCTACAAAGAACCACAAAAAAACTCCGAAATTAGTTTCGAATAAGCACGAGTCATGGAAACTTTGGGGCACCATTCTGGATGAACCCGAGGGTCGATTTGATAACTTTGTGGAATGGTGGAAATCCCAAAAGAACAGTAAGGGATAGTAAGGGGTGCTAACTGTTGCTGGGATGTTGTCAAGGGGAAATGTTTGGGGCTTTGGGGTATTACAATTGTGGACGGACCAAAAACAAGGAAGCTCAATGAGGTTGCCATAGCACATAGGTCTTTAACCAGTGATTTTCGGATATGCATGATGGGTAATTTAACAACATGCGGTATAACACATGTAAATGGATATAACAGGACACAACTATGAAAATGATGTTTGGGATGTTGTCCAGAAAGTGAGGCAAATTATGATAAACAATAATATACGTTTAAACTGTCTGAAACCAAGATTGACAAATTGATTTTGTTTTGTATATTTTTCAACACATTAATTAGTTGAAATGAAAGTGTCCAAAAATAGGGTAGCCACTACGGATCCGATGGTTTCTCAACATGTTTGCCTTTTTATAAGATTGAAATTTGAAGGTATACAAGTTCCTGTCAAACCCATGTGTAAACAGTTCCATTCACCTAAACCCAGTACTAGCAAACTTAGTATTGACATGTCCGCAACATTTAGAAGTGGGTCAAAACATAGTGTACCATTGGGCAACATTGATCACACCATGTCTTAAAACCTCCATTCTTTAAGTTTGCTAGTTTTGACCCGTATCCATATATGGGAGAGGAGCGAAGGACAAAAATCTGAACCTTCAGGATGGGAGAAGCAAATAAACAAAATTGTGGGATTGAACAACCAAACAAGTAACATAAGGAAACGGCCCATTTTGTTTGACATTTTTTTTCTACAATCAACGCTGATTTTCCATAGCAAACTGTTAAATCACCAGATGGTAATGGTGCACAAGTTCATCAGTTTTCAGGGCATGCCGGACATGTTTTTTTCAATATTGGAGTGTTTACCATCTCTTGGAACCGTGGTTTTAACCGTGGAGAAACCCAAGAAATCCGTTGAGACGCACCTGTTGAGAACCATGAAGTATCCTGTGAGATGTGCCAGGACTTCTTTTCGCCGCGAAGAAAGAAGTGGTATGCCGCCCTATATAGGATTCAAGCATGAATTTCACCTGAAATGGATGGTATATGTATAAACCCTCCCAAATTTGGAGGTTTATGGCATTGAAGCCACACTGATTTGGCGATGCATTATCTCCGATGCCTTCTCCACAGCAAATCCAACATGGGACCAAGAAAATCAATGGGGAGGATCGCTGTAGCTGGGCACCCATTGGTTGTTCGATGATTATCCCATATGTTATTTCGTGATATGGGTTTATATAATCATGGATAATCATATAATCCATATATGTTATCCCATAAATATGTATATATATATATGTTATCCAGATAATATGGGATACATATATATATATATATATCATCGAACAATCAATGGGATATATCTGCCATAAACCCTATATTTATCCCATATTTGTTGGGATTATCCAGCCATGATACCAGTTACTTACGTTCTGTGGTGGTGCCTCCGAGTTTTTTTTTAATGAGCCAGTTTATTTTCACCATAGCAACTAGTTCCATATATCATAAAGCCCAGTGAAATTGGAGCTATCTGCACCAACTTAACTAACATAAATCAGCTCTAAAGCCCATCAAATTCCCATATTTCTTAGTTAAATCACCATGTTCCTATGGTTTTTTTGGTGGGGGTTGCCCCACCGTGGCTTGCGCGATTCTGATACTTGGATCCCAAGGAAGCTTGGAGGTCGAACGCCCATGTGCGAAGACCCAGAGTTGACAGTGAAGTTTCATAGGAAATCCAAAAAAGGAGAGGTTGCTGTGAATGATGGATGGCTGCTAATTTTTGAGCCCTCTTGGTTTATGATGATATGAATCATATGATAGGTTTTTATGTTGTTGGCGATCGTGAAAATTTTGGGGATCAACAACATCAACAGCCAGTTTTTGAGGGAACGACAGCCAGCGCGTTTTGAACAGCTCAGATGTTGAGGAAGTGCTAAACCCAGCACAAGTGGTGGTATAAACCAGCCGTCCTGGGGATATCATAGTGTACAAGGTGAGGCCCCCTAGATAGCCAAGGTGACTTACAACTTGGTTGACTATGCGTTAATGGTACACAACTATAGTTAATGGGGTTTGTAAACCAACTAATAACTGCGAGGCATCACCTTGTATGTATTGTAAGGATGGGATATTTAACCTTTGACTCTTAGTGGTTGTATCGCCAGAAGATTGTCAAGACGCTGCCATTGGGCGGGTTAAGCACCAATTTGTGTTGAGATTTTTGAGGTGTCTAGGTAGAAAAAGCAAAACAATTCCCACGTTGTTTCACCCCTCTGTACCAAAGATACCCATTTTGGGGCTTGTCTAAGAACCAGCGTGCAGCCTAAATCCCACTGGTTAGACGTTTGTGCATTTCTATGTTTAAAAAACAACTAATCGATATTTGGTTTATGGCGTTTATTCAACTTTATTCCAATAGATACATCCCGAACGTTTAAACGTTTGTGTCATCTATCAGCATGTGTCTGTCGGAAAGCAAATGCGGCTTCAGGCCCCATGGACCGGGCCATGCAATGCTGTTTGCTATTGGGGGGATGGGATTACATGCTGTTATGATATTTGAAACATGATATAAGTATAACGAGCATTTTGTTGTTTGAAGCATATGGCTTTGAATAATGACAATCCCATTCCATCCATTGGTAAATGAGCACATCCCTTTGAAGAAGTGGGCAGTCTTTAGTGGTAGACCATCGAGTCAGATACATTGATCGACAACTCCAGTGGTAGAAACAGAAAGTATCATATAATTATCATATTTATATGGGTATAGGTCAAACTTGGGTAGCCCAATAATTCGATGGTTAATAGTTAATACCAAACATTGATCCATATCAATGGTCCCGTCTCAAAGCTAAATTTTGACTCATCCCCATATTATGATCAAAAAGGTGAGTGGATGGTTACCAGAACGCAGCCATGTCCACACAACAGTTGACCTAGGGTTTATGGTGATTAGCAACAGTTACAGGGAATTATCTCTCAACTTCGCCCAGTAATTTCCACTAAAACACAGCAACTTAGCCCATCTTACCCCACTAGATCCGATTAAAAATCCCGTTTGAAGTTCCATAATAGATCCCGTGAAATCACCATCATTTTGCTCTTAAAGTATCTACCAGAACCCCCCAAAAAAATGCCCCCCCATCCCCTGGAAGCTGTGAGGTGGGAGATCCACCGACGGCAAGCCTTCTCCTCCAAAGAAGGTGCTATCGTGGAGATATATGGGGGCGGGTCAAAACCTATGGATTTATCCATTTTAATGGGATGAACATCCATTTACCAGCTATTTTGATGTTCACTAGGGACCAGGGTTTTGACTTATAGCCATATGACCCTCTGGTTATGTAACAGTTCGCCATGGAAGCCATGGCCCATAGAAATAGATGTCTCAGATGATAAACATACTGATTTATCTGCTATAAATGGTGATTTTCCATGGCTACGTTAAATAACCAGAGGGTATAAGTTTATGTAACCATCATATTTTTGTTATCGTTGTTCTTTATTAACATGCTTCAATTGTGTTTTAATCAGTATGCGTTTTTGCGGTTTTTTGACACCTACGGAAAAATGGCAATCTATGATTTTGCCACAGATCTCAGCATCTCAGACGCTCCATCTACCATGGTTCCCCCAAGATCACCCAAGCGTAGGTACCTATACCAGACCTGGAGCATATTGAGAATGTTTCTACATATGATTTTTTCTTTGATTTCTATACTACCATTCATGGATTTAAGTTCACCGAACTTTTAGCACATTGACAAGTTTGTTTTGTTAAATACCATCCTCCCAACAAATCGCTCAACCCTGAATACTACCAATCTTCCTCTGGAAAAATGAGTTTTCAGAAGCAAAGACCCCGAATATCACTCAAGTTTTTAGCTTCGAAAAGATTTTTGGAACCCCCCAAAAGAAGGAGCTAAGCAATCTATATCTCACCTATTTTAGAACTGGATTAGATCCCCACTTAACTCTCCTACAAGGTGGTGCCCCAGTTCGTTAGCTAAGTTGACATAACTCCAACAGACTGATTTTTGCGTTTATGGTATATGTATATCCAGAGCTAGATGAGGTTATCAACCAACCTTTTACGCTAACTATAGTTTCCAATCCAACTTATATAGTCTATATTAAATTCCATTTAAATCCGAACGTAACCATTCTCTGAATCGAACGACATCACCATAACTCTGCTGCCAAAAAATCACCATAGTTCCCATGGGGAAATCCATGGGAAGTCCCCCGAAGTTCGCCGGCAGGTTTGGTGCCGGGCCATCCCTTGGGCTGTTTGATGCGCGGCAAACCCTCGGAACTCCTCACAGGCCCTGGGACGGGATGGTGGCCATGGGGCCAGGACCTGTGAAAAATCTCTGTGGGTTGGAATGGTGAAAGATGGCTGATGATGTAACCTCTGGTAATTGAACATAGCTATTGAAAATGGCCATTTATAGTGGAATTTCCCATGAAAAATGGTGATTTTACATAGCTATGTTAGTTTACCAGAGGGTATACATATGTTCAATATTCAGGTAGTAGTGATTGATAACCAATGATTGATCATGATTGATAGTTGAGGAGAACAGATAGTATGATAGATGAATCATGATGAATCAATGGCTACTAATGGGAAGTGGTGATGTATGATTGCCAATTATTATGAATGGTTGTTAAATGGTATATGATTAGTCATGTATTGTTAGGAACTGGTAAATGATTCCCACTTATGCACAGGGTGCTAATTTACTGTACATACATATACCATATACAACCCATTCATACAGATGTGGGGATGTTTCATATACAAATGGGTTAGAAGAGTGTTATTGCCATACCCTCAAGTACGAGGTGTCTAGAATGGGTCCCCCTTGAGGGTCTGCCCTGGAAGTTCTAAAATCCCCCCCTGGATGGATTTTAGAGCTTTTGCGTTATCATTATAGAACCCTATATGTTGTAACATATTTATATATATATATATATATATTTATTTATTTATATATATATATATTTATATTTTGATATATTTAATTTATTTATATAATTTTATTTTTATATATTTAATTTATTTATATAATTTTATATAATTATATTTAAATATATATATATATAGTAATATGTATAAATATACATAATTTTATATTTTGTAGCAAGGACAGCTACCCTTCAGACAGCTACCCCATACCAGAAATTCAAACGGGAATAGCTTGGGCACCATAGTTCTCAACTATATTTTGCAGCTAGTTTTGTGTTTGTTGTTGTTATTTGTGCATTGGCAATTGCACCCGGAGAGAGGGGGGCACAAATGGATTCCTACCAACAAAAGCACTCACACACATAGCTTGGGGTCTTAGATCATATCTTCCCACATGTCCTCAAAGATCA
>BGPT01001678.1:52923-91237 GCA_003297045.1 Symbiodinium sp. clade C Y103 | reverse complement strand
GCGTTTAATCCTATCAACTCCTTGCTGCGCTCTGGGTCCAAACTGGCACTTCCTGGTAAGCCAGCCCGTGGCGGTGAATACACAAAATAATCAATGTCAAGCAGAGGGATTTTGTTGATGTAGTCAGGATTTATTGGAAAACGATATAGTGAACTCCCAAAAACGATAACCTAGTCTGGAAGAGCCAATTTTTCAATTGNGTCAGGATTTATTGGAAAACGATATAGTGAACTCCCAAAAACGATAACCTAGTCTGGAAGAGCCAATTTTTCAATTGAGGTTTTGCCGATCGCTCATATCTTCCCACATGTCTTCAAAGATCAGCCAACACTACATAGAGAAAACCATTTCAGAACCTCTTGGGTCCAGTAGATTTTTTTTTTTTGAGTGTTGGGAGTTCCCAACTTCAAACCCTTTCAATCCGAAGCACTCACATGGCCCTGGGAAGTCTCACACACATAGCTTGGGGTCTTAGATCATATCTTCCCACATGTCCTCATAGATAACCCAACACTACATTGAGAAAAACAGTTCAGAACCTCTTGGGTCAAGTATAGATTCTGTTTTTTTGAGTGTTGGAATTTCCCAACTTCAAACCCTTTCAAACCGAAGCACTCACATGGCCCTGGGAAGTCTCACACACATAGCTTGGGGTCTTAGATCATATCTTCCCACATGTCCNTCAAACCCTTTCAAACCGAAGCACTCACATGGCCCTGGGAAGTCTCACACACATAGCTTGGGGTCTTAGATCATATCTTCCCACATGTCCTCAAAGATCGGCCAACACTACATAGAGAAAACCATTTCAGAACCTCTTGGGTCAAGTAGATTATTTTTTTTGAGTGTTGGGAGTTCCCAACTTCAAACCCTTTCAATCCGAAGCACTCACATGGCCCTGGGAAGTCTCACACACATAGCTTGGGGTCTTAGATCATATCTTCCCACATGTCCTCATAGATAACCCAACACTACACAGAGAAAACCATTTCAGAACCTCTTGGGTCAAGTATAGATTCTGTTTTTTTGAGTGTTGGAAGTTCCCAACTTCAAACCCTTTCAAACCGAAGCACTCACATGGCCCTGGGAAGTCTCACACACATAGCTTGGGGTCTTAGATCATATCTTCCCACATGTCCTCATAGATAACCCAACACTACATTGAGAAAACAGTTCAGAACCTCTTGGATCAAGTAATCTCAAGTAGATTATGTTTTTTTTGGGGGTTGATGGACGCAACGTGACAGTTTTTTGCATCTATCTTTTGCTAGGTTAAGACTTGATTTCAGAACCCCTTACCCACCACTTTTGCTAGGTTANGACAGTTTTTTGCATCTATCTTTTGCTAGGTTAAGACTTGATTTCAGAACCCCTTACCCACCACTTTTGCTAGGTTAAGACTTGATCTCAGAACCCCTATGTACCACTTGATCTCAGGACGGCAAAGTTCTAATATCAAAGTGGTGTTTTTCAAGAAAAAATGATTTCAGATACCCCCAAAGGTTCTACAATGTAGTGTTCAAGGTCCCTGGGTCGTAGTTGAGGGTATTTATTGCCCACATACTAGCTGGGATGATACATGAAATCGTATGGGAATATATGATATATGGGAAACAGATAGCAACCTTCTTTGGGGAGTACTATTTTTCCAAATCATTGGGAATTTCAATCAACTATACAAGATGGTGCCCCCGAGTTCTGCTTGTTGCAACAGAAGTGGGGTTTTCATCAGCAACGGTGAGGTAAATTTATTTGAGCAATTTGTTGCACATGGCAAGCTCATACTGATTATAGTGCTGAGGGAAAAGAACCTGTGTGGCACATGGGGCAACTTTTCCATGACACAGCCCTAAGCCGAGAGTGCCGATGGGCAGAAAGCAAAGGCAATAGAGCACGCATACTTTCGCTGAACATGTATGATGCCGGACGGCTTTGAACTGCGTCTGTGTGATGTTGTCTGTCTACCTTCGATCCTGAGTTATGCCACGGCAGCGCTTGGCTGGAGTGTGTGACGACAAAGCCTGACACCACAAAGACATATCCGAAGGCAAAAATGGAACGATACGCCATGCGTCAAAGGGGTCGCCAACCAACTTTCTGAAAGTGACATTTCTTGGTTTTACTGTCCAGTTTCTGCCTAGAAACCATGCTATTTCATGCTACTACTTTAATCTATTTCAGAGCATTTGCGATAGGCAAATAATTGAAGTCAAAGCAACCCGCTGCTTGCTCAGTTTAAACCTTTCTTGTTGCTTATATAGGTTATTCTTCGATAAAAACCGCCACTTGCCAACCAATAGAGTATCGATTATCGATCATCATCGTGGGCTGATCTGCGAAGATTTATTAAACTTACTCGAGCAGACCCTGGCGATGCCATACAAGCTGGTGCCCCAGGTCGGAATCGCTAAGTTGGCTTGTCATTGAATTAACTGTTGGGTTTATGGTGATGAAATAACCATAGTTGGATGGGGTTAGAAACGACCTTAATTATGACATTTTGGGGCACCACCTTGTACTTGGATCACAGTTAAACGCCAAAACGAATAGATCCAATATGATCCACTAAATGCAGGATTCGCAAACGGACAGATTGTCTCAAACTTCGGCGTAGGGATAGCGGTTTTTAATGGCTTGGCATCATCATTTGGTGACGACGTTGTGACCCTCTGGTTGGTTACCCAGATAGCTGTTGTGGTTTGGTTCATCTCGACTTTTTGTTGATAAACATAACATGTTTGTCAAGCATCTTCAATACCAATGTGTAGTGAAACATTTATGGAATGCATTCTGATACATCCTCAACATGTTTCAATATCTCTATCAACCTCCCCATTCTTTGCGAATCTTTGTGATAAAAACCATACAAAGTCCATGTTTATTGGCGAAGGATCAGGCTCCAGGGATCAGCAGCAGCACCAGCTTGGTCATCTATCAATGGGGCAATATATTCCAGGTCGCGAACGGTGAAATCACCAAACCCGAACTGCTGAATTTATCCCCCCTGATTCAGACCCAATCAGACCCATTGTATCAACAATTCGCAACTACATGCATCTCTGATTGGTTGTTAACGATCAGGACCTTCAACTTGGTCGCCCATGACAGACCCCCCTTGATGGGGTGACAAATGACCAGGTGTGCTTTACGGTCCAGTGGCTGATGGAGGGAGTTGGCATCCCGCTGGTGCAGGCAGACGCCGAATTCTGCCCCAGGATGAGTCACAGTCTCCGTGAAGTCATCACGTTGGCAGAGCATACCGGCTGTGGCTCAGGCCGACTATCAGGTGCCCACCTGTGTGTCAGATCAATCTCCGACCCATCTCAGGCGATCTCGTCCGGTGGGGTTGTTTCCTCCTCCAGGTCCCGCAGATGATGCTGCAGGATCCGGGTTCTCTCGGTATCTCTCAACTTCGCCCACGAAATCCCACTCAAACATATCAACTGAGCCCATAGCCCACTAAATCCCATGAAATCACCACTATAATCACCATTAGATCACCATTTAACCCCATTAAACCCCAGGAAATCTCATGAAATTCCAATTAAATCACAATTCAATCACCACCAAATCCACTAAATCCCTTCAAATCACCACTAAATCCCACTAAATCATCAATTTCACCCCATGAAATCACCATGAAATCACCAGGCGCGGCCCCTGCGGCTTCACCGGCCGTTCCCCGCGCGGCGCTTCCGAGCCGCGCCGCGCCGCGGCAAGAGACGCGGTGACTTGACGGCAGGGTGGACAGTTGTTGGGGTTATAGTGGATATATTTGGTATATAACTGGTACAGTATAACTATGGGATACAACCTCCATAATTTTGGGATATAAGCCCTACAATTTATATCATTAACTTCTGGTTACCATCTGGTTAACAGTTCGTCATGGAAAATCCACCATTTATAGATGATTTTCCCAGCGAACGAAACCTCCATTTTGGATTGGGATTTTCCATTGCCATGTTAAATAATCAGAGGGTATAGTGGGTACTATTGGGGAACTGTCTCAGGTGCGGTGTTTGAACCCTAAAAACCAGCCCCAAGTACAGTCTGAGAAGGTGTTTGGAGCCATAGGGTAATTATGGCGGTTTATTATGATAATAATGTTGGAGTCATTTTGTATGATTATAACCTTGGTTAATTTCTGAATGGTTGATTGTAATTGTGTCTATTAAGATATTCATGTTGATAATGAATGATTATTCTAATAATGTTGGGGTTATATTATTAATGGCTGATTATAATCATGGTGACTATTGAGATTGTGAATGGTTGATTATCATGTTGGGGTTATATTGCCACTTTTAGTCTCTATCAATTTGCCCAGGTCTATATAACTGATGTGAAGAATATGGGGGGATTTGACAAGCAAAAGGTGGGGCTTGTGGTCCTAAAAAATTGGGATACAAGCAGCAAAAGTGGCATGTTATTGAGTCAAACTATTCTCCATCATGAGGAGGATGCTCGAAGTAAATCCAGTTCCTCGTCATGTTTTGGGCAGATTTCCATCCATTTCCTCATTGTTCAGTTTTCGATCAACACTCCCAGTGTGGACTCACAATCGAAGAAGCCGCAAATGAAACTGTGGGTGTTCCCCCAAAACAGGGGTGTCGCGCTAGTCAAAATTACGACTTCTCCTTGTTAACAATGACACGGATCAATGACAACTTAGGGTCACCCAATTTTTGTATATTATAAATTGGGGAATATATTTTTTCGCCATAAGTCCCCCAACTATGATCCCTAAATTCCCAGTTTGATAGTTGGCAAAAAACGCGGCTAAAATGGGCCAGCGACCTCTAGGCCCAGCACGCCATGGAGTTATGGTGTGCCCATCTAATTGAGTCAACATGTCACCATAGCCATGGAATTCACCTATCCCCTGGTAAACTAACATAACTATGGAAATTCACCATTTTTAATGGGACATTCAACTATCAATAGCCATTTTCAATAGTTCCGTTACCAGAAGGTAATGCACATATGTGTAAATCAACTAATCATAGCTATGACTGAAGCCAACTCACCGATGAACCAACTAATACGTACTTTTATGTAATTATGTATAGTAATCTTACTGGTGCTTAGTAGGGAATGGGGGAATGGGATGATTATTAATGGTTTATTATAGGTCATTCCCTCATTCCCTACTAAGCACAAGTAAGTAATCCCTGAAAAAAGATGACGAAAAGTGTTTTCCTCGCTGTTGAAGCAGGAATTGACCAACTTCCCGGTGTCGGATCTCCCAGGTATCCAGTGCAATTGGCCAAAGAACCATGGATTCCTCCGGCAATGCCCATGGAACAGGCCGGGTTCATGTCGAATCCAGGGAAATCACCTAGAAAATGATGTGTAAAAATGGTGATTCAATGGGATTGGGTGGTATTTCAGGGTGAGAAATCATGGGATTTGTTTGATAAGAATGATTCACCGGTCGTGTTTCCGGTCGTTACCGATTCCTCCAGAAATGGTGGATTGTTCCCGGGATTTTTGTTGGAAGAACTTGGACAGATGATCATATACCCTCTGGTTATTTAACAGTTCGCCATGGTATAGATGGCTAATTTGGGATGATTTTCCCAGCTAGAAACCTCCATTTATAGGGGATTTTCCATGGCTATGTTAGTCATAACCAGAGGGTAATGGGATATAACTACAGTATGAGATATGCTTGACGACTTGGATGATATATCTATGGTGATGCAGTGGCTGCTCAACTCCTGTTGGTTAATGATTCATGGTCAGGTGGTAGGTATCACTTTTTTCTCGATTTTGGTGATTCTCCAAGCAGACTCAGAATGGACGACACAGGTGGCCTTTGAACACTGTTCATATGGAGATTAAGAAATTAGGACAGGATAATTCTTGAATGATCGTTTGTTGTTTACAGGAGGATACGTATACTAAAGATGTCACAGTCAGATAAATATATGGATAACTCTCGCTAAAGTAGTAAATTCTTGGATCAATATAGATATAAGGAGGAGATTGGGAGATTTGCTTCTGGATTGACTAGAGCTTCTTGGATTAGGATATTTTTGCTGGGATACTCCATAATTTGAACGGCGATGATATCTACAGTCTATAGTCTATAGCCTGTATTAAATTATATAGTTGTGCCCCAAAACGTAAAATGTTGATTGATTTACCCTCTGGTAAACTAACATAGCTATGGACAATCACCACTTTTGATGGGAAAATCCACTACAAATGGCCAGTTTCAATAGCTATGTTGGTTTACCAGAGGGTATAGCTTGCTTAAATGTTGGATTTATTTAATGGATATGATATAGACATAGATTATGATATATTGACAGAGTTGGATGGGTTTATCGAGTTTGATAAACCCAGAGAACTGTTCTGTTTGTTGGTCTATGCTAACTCATCTAATGATGGCTATCATCACCATAAACCCTAGTTGATCAAAGTATTTGCACCAACTTAGCTACCTATGTGGCCCCGCCATGGCCAAGGTAAGGGCTTTCAACAATGTGATGACCTTCACTCATTAATGCCATGTTTTGACCATGACACAGGAATTAAATAGTGGTCAATGGGTCACATTTACGGATTATTGTCAGACAAGAAGTGGGATGATCCTAGAGGTTTCAAATACCCTCTGGTGTCCTCAAACGTGGCAATTGGAAATCCCCGCTATCAATGAAGGTTTTAATGGGACAATCAATGAACATCATCTATAAATGGTGAATTTTCCATTGCCATGTTTGACTATTAGAGGGTAGGGTTGTCCCTAAGAACGTTTCTTTAATAGTAGAAAGGTGTGGTTTTCTGCACATGGCAAAGATGGACTCCACGTTTTATGGTGGGGGCATCCTGGGTCATGATTTTTTTGGAGAGGTCATTTTGAGAGTGAATTAACATGTTTTTTGAATTTTGAAGGTGACATCCACGTGGCTAACATGATTTCCATACTTTTTTATTAGATAATTTCAATAATGTATTTTGCAATTATACCTCGACCCTCCAAATCCCAAGAAAATATGTGTTTTCGGAGGTTGACCTATATCAACTGATTTTACCCGAAACACCTAGATTTTACTCTGGTCTTGGACCTTAGGACTTTGTTTGAGCTGTTGCTGCATTAATTTGGGCTCAGTCAGGAAAGGGAAAAAAGCATGTTTGTCGCACCTAAAACGACTAGCAAAAAACCCGCAAAAACCCGCAAAACTCCCGCAAAAACCCGCAAACACCCGCAAATCCTGAAATCTCGTTGTTTTCGGTGGTTTTCGNAAAAAACCCGCAAAAACCCGCAAAACTCCCGCAAAAACCCGCAAACACCCGCAAATCCTGAAATCTCGTTGTTTTCGGTGGTTTTCGGAAGTTTTTAGAGTTCAAATATTCCTCACTTTTAATGTATATGTGGGCCCAGTGCTGAGATTTTCCCGGGAACACATATGTTTGGACCAATGTGAATCATTTTTTGGGCTGTTTGACCTATCTTCTTAGAACGACCATTTTTTTCTNCGGGAACACATATGTTTGGACCAATGTGAATCATTTTTTGGGCTGTTTGACCTATCTTCTTAGAACGACCATTTTTTTCTCGGCAGTGGAGGGTCGAGGTATGTTTTTATGTTCTTTGTAGATGGGTAGAAGGTTGCCTGGGTCATGTTTTTTTAGAGGGTGTCAGACCCCCTGGCATCCGAGGTAGGGATTCTTCAGAGTATGATATGCCATCTCAGTAGGTTAAGGTGGACCACCGTTTTTATGTCTAAAAAAACCGGCGTCCAGGTGAGCAGGCGAATTCCAACAGAGATGTAAAACATCAAGAATGATAATATCATGGGATTGGTTTAAGGGAAAAACTACAGGAAACCATGGATTGTCCCATGAAATACAGGGGTTTCCTGTAGATTTTCCCATTAACCAATCCATTGATAATAAACTGATATAATAAACTGATATAATAAACTGATATATCCTGGTAACTAAATGTTTAATCAGTTATGGGGCAACTGTGCCGTTTTGTTCGCAGGTGCCATTCGCTCACCAGCAGGCCATATGCTCAGCAGTGCTGCGTGTTGGTGATTCATCGGGGTATAGTGACCTCACTGTGACCTCACTGGAATCATGCTTTATACATGAGGAATCATCCCCATTATGGGCCTTATGTCAGATGAGTAACATATTGTAATTTATTCATATTCATTTTGTGTTGGTAATTTCGGGAGCAAACATGGTGGTCTGACCAGCAACACTTGGTGGTTGAACGAGTAGACATGGGGATTAACCAGCAAAAATGTGGATATCATGTGGTAAAACCACTACACCACACCTAATTTTACCAGAATTGGGTGGTAGACGTCTACCATCCTCGAATAGGATCAAATGAGAGGTTTATGGCGGTTTACCCTCTGGTAAACTCACAGTTTGCTATTGAAAATGGCCATAGAAATCGTGGATTTTCCCCTTAAAAATTGTGATTTTCCATAGCAAACTGTTAGTTTACCAGAGGGTATGGCATTTTTAGATTCTCAAGGGGATCCACGTCAATTCCGCGTTGAAATCATCGCTGATATTTCAAAAAGACCTCTGTCAAAAGCGGCGGGCGACGAGCCGTCCAATTTTATTCAAATTGAGGTTTCCGAAAATGGAGGTACCCATATATTAATAGGGATATTGTTGAGCAATATTGTGGTACCTCCATGTATGGGATATATTTTGATATGAATGAGTTCAAATCATCCAAGTCATGGATGATCATGACTTTGTATTGAAACCCAATTTAAGTGACTTGGGGATGCCCCATTTTGAGACACCTCCAAATCCACCTTCCAAATGCAGACCTGGCAGGTTCCCCAGATGTCTGCAACGGCCGAGGTTCTGCGGGAACAGTGGGAAAGCACGGCTGTCATGTCCTGGGTACCTTTGCTTCATCTGACTAATCAATAATGCAACAAACTGAAGATTAATTCTGCAGCGAAGATGAAAAAAATCCGTTGGCAGCTTAGTCAGGTTAGATCAATGACTATCAATGTATAGTTCATGGATTCATATGAATTCATTGAAATACCACATTGCATTTTATGATATTTCATGCTTACAATACCTATGTCTATTGTTTGCCAACTCTATGAAATGACCATGACAATGGCCAAAGACAACATGCTTTTTCCGTGCCTCAGTGAGCATAGCTTCAAACACTGGACGACAACCAGCATGGCGATTGGTGGTAGGGTTCCTTACATAGCAAACCATTGATTGAGTTCATTAATCATCATATCTCCCAATGAATGGCAATTGTTGGTGAATTTCCTTACTTTCAATCAAACCCATATCTTGATTTTATTGGTTAAATCCATTTGTGTTCGAATCCGTATCTTTCAGGAACGACCATTGAGTTCCTCAACGTGTTTAAAATCATTTATTCAAGAAGAAATCATGGATTCAACATGTTGAACTAATGAATAATGAACTTCTTCTTAGAGAACTACGCGTGTTTTTTTCTCCCATTCGGGAGATCCAGGAAAAGATCGCCCGGTACGGCTGGTGATACTTAAGTTTGGGATGCCTTGACAATTTGTCATCAAACATGGCTTTGAAAATCCACAATACCCTCTGGTAAACTAACATAGCATAGCTATTTGAAGTGGCCATTTATGGTTGATTTACCTACAACAAGATGGTGATTTTCCATAGTTGTGTTAGTTTACCAGAGGGTAGATGGTCTAATGGTTTTCGCCCTCAAACTTCCATCTACAGGGAATTTTCCATGGCCAGGGTAGCGAACAAACATCTTCGCTCCAAGCCGGAAAAAACAACGACTTGCTGGATCATGTCAACCGTTGAGTAGTGCATCAATCCCTGATTCATCCCTAAAAATCCCTATTAAAATCTCTGTTGGACTGTTGGTTTATCATGGTTAATCCTAGTTAATATATAGATGTATCTCAGATTTTCTGTTTCTGGCAGCTATATCTATGATCAATGGATATTGATGGTGTAAAGTATTAAAATCTCTGTTGGACTGTAATCCCATTTAAATATATAGATATTGATATATCCTAGATTTTCTGTTTCTGGCAGATATATCAATTATTGATGTTTATCATCCAACAACTGAATTCTCCAATTCCTTAGATCCGCCACGCGCTCTGCGCGCACTTTGGCAGGCCTTTGTCCCTTCCATGCAGCCCTGGGTGATGCCCCCAATGGCACCGACGATGGCACCGATGGCACCAATGGCGCTGGCGCCCATGCCGCCCATGGCGCCCATGGCGCAAAACGCTGGAGGCATGGTGGGGCCATTGGATGATCCAAGAAAAGACCAAGGCCATGGCAATTTCAGCAACAGCAAAGGGCAATTTCACCCAAAGTTTGTCCAAAACCATTGCCCCATTGCGGTGGCAGCCATGTTTCAGCAATTTCACCAGCGCTCAGGATCCCCCTCTCCGACGGCCAGACCGGATGACACCATTTATCAGTGACGGCGTGGATGGCCGCCACTTGAAGTGGCGCGCCGGCGATTGAAATTCCGCCGTTCAACGGAGCACTGGAACGGAAGAGTGACCTCGGTCCAAGCGGTATTTCACCACAGAAAACGACCGTGGTTTACCCTCTGGTAAACTAACATAACTACGGAAAATCACCATTTCTAATGGGAAAATCCACTATAAATGGTCATTTCCAATAGCTATGTTAGTTTACCAGAGGGTAATTAATGTGGAAAATATTGGGACATAATCATCAAATCCAAACATCACAATGAGTATGTCATATGTCATATGATTTTATGGCTTTGATCGAGGTAGCACTCACTTTGAATACCTCACGTGGACATCCCCCTTGGCTCCACATCAACCGTTCTACCGCGGCGCAGCCCCACCGCTGTTGCGATCGTGAATTGCCGGGCCGACCTCCTTGAAGCAAACCATTGATACTTAGTTGCCTGCACCAATGGTGTGAAATATGCAGAATTGCTCATGATTCTTTACCTAATTTCAATGATCATCCAAACATATCCAAACCAAATCTATGAAAACTCAGAGTTCAGAAGGCTTGATCAACAGCAGTTTGCTGGCAATGCTTTACGTTCGTCTCATGTCGTGCGGATGGAGCAAAAGTGCGACGATTCTGCGAATCGCTGCGATGTGGACAGGGGTTGGGTCTCTGAACAGCACCAGTCACAAGTCACCACTCTAAGTCCAGTCCGCGTTTTTTTTGGTTGCAGCAGCAACATAGAGAAAATTGAGTTTTGCAATGCTTCACCGTTCTTCGATCTCCTTTTTTGACGTGGGAGTAAGGTGCAGTAAAACTATATTTTGTTATAGATATTGTTAAATGTAAGAGGATTTGCAAGAGCGCTAGAAAGGGGACTAATTCTCACGTCAGGCTGATTTGGTCATGTCAGCTTGTTTTCATGTTTCTTAGGTTGTCTGAAGATGGGAAGATGTATTCTCCTCGCCCCATCTGACACGTGTTTTTTGGCTACTTAGAAATTAGAACCACCAATGACATTTGGAATCGTTTTTCTTTTGGATGTTTTTTGCCTTAATGTTTGAACAATTTTTTGCCACATGACTGTTGAATGATGCTCAGCTTTGGAGAACGTTACATTCGCTTGTCAGTTCAATGGGCCATGAATCGGAAATTCATCCGTCTTAAGCCATGGAAGGAATTGATGTATTGTGTATGGTATGTTTACAATAAACAATTGGCATTTCGTGTGTTTTCTTCCTATTTATGGTATATATTCAATGCGTACCCTCTGGTAATCAAACATGGCAATCCAAAATCTTCCATTTGTAAATGATTTTGCCACATAAACCTCCATTTACAGTAGATTTCCCATGTCCACGTTTGATTAATATATTACTACCGGAGGGTATCTGATGGGAGGTGGACTAAATTTTCCTGGATCATCTCAATCATTCTCACTCCTCAGTACACTTGTTTGATGGCGAGGTCCGGCGATGATCGTGAAGCTTCAAATAGTTTCTTGATCCCTAATTTCTGGGTAGAAGTTCGATTGTGTCATTTTTTAGCACAAGAAAGTCATGTTTTGAACCATCGAACAAAAGACGAGTGTGTCTGAAAATGGTGGATTTAGCCCCCCGTTATGGCAATTATATTGGGAGAATGATAATACTCCATTGGGATTTGGAGTACCCTATTTTCAGACAAGCCCACATGATTGTGAAATGGCTGAACCTTGCTTGGTTGGGTGAACGGATGTGAACGGGTTGTTCTGGGTTGCATTCTGGATGAATGTTTTGATTTCCCTCGACATTTTTTTGCTTTTCTCATGAGCTTTCTAAGATTCGACATGTTAAATCATGACATTTAGCAAAAAACAATGACAGTGGAAGTTTTAGAGCAAACCTAAACCAACAGTGATGGACGTTTTCACCAAGTGGTTTACTGTACGTGAATGCGAGTCCTTGATATATTGAGGATAACCAATAGACATCAATAAACCTAAATTCTCAACCACTCTAAATCAGACATTCGACCATGGAAAGTCTTGATATTCACCATCCTCTGTAGATTTCCTGGCGAGTCCCTTGAGATTTTACACCGCTACAAGCCAAAGAAACCTAGATCAAAAACAGCCATATCCATCCCCCTTTTTTCTAACATCCGGTGTTGTGTTTACCTTTTAAAAACATTTAAAAACCATATCAATCACCATTTTGGTGAACAAAACTTATCCCAAATGCAGAAAGTAGACGCCCCCACGGGCTTGCCCATGGCGCTTTCGCGACGCCTTTCGCTTCACCATGCGCCGCTTCTGTCGCCGGGGGGTGGCCTGTGTGGCGTTGCTGCTGGTGGCAGTTCTCGTGGGGGGAACTCAGGGTGGAAAGCGTGGCCATGGGCCCTGGGTGTCATGAAGGGACTATAGGAATCCATGGTTTTCACTCGAAAAATGGGGGTTAAGTACTGGTGACTTTTTTTTTGGACGGTAGGGGAAGATAGTGGAATTATGAAGATATAGGAATCAATCTGGGAAAAATGTCAGGACCTCACGTCGCGACCTCACTGGAAGAATGGAGGTTCGGATTCAGGGAATGATCCCAGTGCATTATAAGTTGCCCAGAATCAATGGTTATGAAAGGACATTGATAGGATAAAAAGGGGAATTAAATGGTATATGATGGAATCTAGAATGATTATCCTTTAACCACCCTGGTTGCTACTGGTTGATTGATTAATATGGGGACTGATAATAACCCATAGTAGGGAAACCTATCAACCAACTAGTATAATGAGACGACCCCAAAGGGGCCAGTAGAAACCATACGGGATACAGACACAAAATGGGTGTGTCTGGAAACGGGGTATACCTCAAACATGGTGATTTTAACAGGGACTTTTTAGTGATTCACCATTGGATTTTGGGGTAACCTATTTGAAGACAAACCCAAATTTAAACGTTTTTCATTGTCATTGCAAATAGTTGACTTTTTCATGTGACGTGACTTGGTGCCATCAATAGGCTCAGTTAGTTTTTTTTTCTTAATACTTCCAGCAGTCACCTTTTTGCTAGATTCAATGGATTGGTTTAAGGGAAAATTTACAGGAAACCTCTATATTTCATAGGAAAATCCATGGTTTCCTGTAAATTTTCCCTTAACCCAATCCAATGATAGATGAGAGGATCAGCAGCACTGGGAAGTGTTCTGAAAGAAGCAAGGCCAAAGCTAAGGGCACTGGAGGACAGTTCGTACGTGATAAAGGACGACCCACTCACCGCCCTGCCGAACATGATTGGATTTTCTCTGATGGAAATATGAAGCAGGCAGCGAAGCAACAAAAAACACAAAGATACAATGTGGGGCCCCCAAGATAGCTAAGTTGATTTATAACTCCAATAACTATATAAGTATATTATGGTATATAGTTGATATAACTATATATAATGGGGGTTATAAACCAACCTATAACGTTTGGGGGCTCCACCTTGTAGAAAAGGTCCCAGGAGGATTTCTTCAGGCCAGTAACAGCCACCGTGGGCCTTGGTCCATTTCCAAATTTCAGGGCTCCATAGCCATTCTGGACAGAGCTATGGGACCACAAAAACCACTGGGGGAAAAATCGGAAGATGTGCAGACTCGGCAGGGCCACCAGTTATTTACGGTAGTTTATACCCTCTGGTTATTTAACATAGCCATGGAAAATTGCTAATTTTTGATGATTTTCCCATTAAAAGCTCCATCTATAGGGGATTTTCAATGGCTACCTGTTAAATAACCAGTTTGTATATTTATCCATCTAACCGCAGACATATCATACATAGTTGTTGTTTCATCCCATTCCTGTCCATACCTAGGTGCAGAAAAATAAAAAATATTGTATGGTCCTAGTCATATGTGGTTTCATCTCAACAAGAAAACATGGTTTCTTGGGAATCTTTCAGGGCGGGGGATGGGATTATTTTGAATGTTTATCCATTTACAATAACTATATTGTTATGTTAGGTTGGTGCTATCCCCATGAATATGTACTGTATTTTTTATTGTAATATTCCCACGCAATAATACCCATCCATCTCCCCAGCTTCTCCTTTATGTCATTATCCCATGAATATTCCATTATCAAAAATACTATAAGATCCCATTCACAGTCCAAAGATTCCATGAACATATCCCTTTATAATCGCATTACAGTCGCATCAAATCTCATTCAATTTCATTAAGATCCCAGTAACATCTTATGAACATCTCATTGAATCCCCATTATAATTGCAAACATATTCCCATTGTTTCACCCTTATATTCCCATCCATCTCTCCATTATATACCCAGTATATCCCCAGCATAATCCCAATATTTTAATTCCACGATATTCTCACTTGAATCTCCATATCACAAGTGAATGTGTGGAGATGCCCATATATCTTCCCTTATGGGGATACCACAAAATGGATTGTTCTGAGTTCTTAATGGAAAATCCAATGAAAATGGATGATTTGGGGGTAGCCTTATAGGAAAGCCCCAAGATGCTTCCGGTATATCTCCATGACGTCATGAGATTCGTACCCGGAGCCACGGGCTGAGATTGGACTGACCTGGGAATCCGACTATTTCCAACGTCCTGACGCTGGCTTCGCCTTTGCCAGCTCACAGGCGGAGAAGTTGGGACTTCGAAACTGGGTGGCACCTGAGGTTTCTACAGTTACAGTTACAGCCCTAGAAACCAGTTACTGTAAAACTGGCTTATTTTTTAATAACCTTAGTTATAGGAGTTATTATCACATTTACAACTGTCAAAGGCCACAAGCCTAGATGTTTTTTTTTAAGGATGCATATAGCATTTTATATATTGTTTATATGATGCATAGATTTGTGGGATAAGCAGTGTACCCTTGCAGGATATGGATGGATATAGTATTTTTTTATGGGATGAGATAAATATAAAGTGTTTGGGAGATACTTGTGCCACAGACCCTTATTGAAAAAAAAAATAAACACAGGTTTGTTTATCCCACTTCTTTAGTGTCCCCTTACCATGTTTTACCAACGTTCAGACGTTCTTTAGAGATACTTTGAGCTATAAATATGTTTGTGGGGCACTATTCTAAGTTTTGCAAACTTCCTGGTTTAAACGTCGATTTTCATAGGATTCTGCTGGTCTTAAATGGAATTCGAATGGATTCGATGGCCTTCCGGTGTCATCAAACCTCTGGAAAATCCCTTGCCTATAGTCATCTATAGTCATAGTCATCTATAGTCATCTATAGTCATCTATAGTCATCTATAGTCATCTATAGTCATCTATAGTCATCTATAGTCATCTATAGTCATCTATAGTCTAATCCGATGATGTTCCCAGCGAGAAAAAACCTCCATGGCTAGGCCACGGGTCTTGCGATCTCCAGCGTGAAAAATCCTGGGATCCAAGCTGCGAAACCGTCAGCTGCTTTTGAAGAACATAATTTGGGATGTCATGGGGGTATATTCCATGGAATAAAACATAATATAACTAGCCAACTGGATATGTAGATTTCATTATTTCTGAGTGCAGCTGCCAGTGTCAACCGTCTGGAACCCGGGCCCGCGGCAACGGCTTCGATGGGAAGTGATTCTTTGGTGCCCATTGACCCAGCAAAGAAGCACCTTGGTGCGGCTACTCGCCATGGCATGCTTGGTCCGCTGCCGATCCTTGCGGCAGAACCGGGCCGGGGCCGAATGCTTGGTCCGCCGCTGCAGGGATTCTGGCTGCCCGATTGGAGGGCGACCACAACGCCCACTGGAGCTTGCTGGAGTGGGATCGGCTTCGGGCGCTGATCCGGCGGACAACTGTGCCTCCCCCGCCCGTTCCCGAGGACATCAGGGCCGGATTAGACCATGACTAAGCTCGATCGAGAGCAAACTCCGAACATTGTGACTTGGATGACTTGGCTTCAGGCGCATATGGTTCGAAATGTGTCAGAAGTATTTTGGATTTTCAAGGAATATTCCCTTAATGCATGGCACTTTTTGGCATCAATTCTGCATATTAAGACAGTGGCTGCAAATTGAAAAGCACGCTACATACATGGTAGATAGGTTCTATATATAATCTAGAATAGTGGGGCGACATAGCTAACCAACTGGATATGATAGTTGTAGGTGTGTGTGTGTGTGAAAATGAGGTATGCACCTCCAAAAAGATCGCTATTTTAGTGGGAAAAAGCAATGAATAACCAGTGGATTTAGGATGATTTAGGGGTACACAAGTTTCAGACAAACTCATATAGCAGCCCAACAATGAAATAGATTCTTATGCAGTTACATGGCTTGTTGGAAAATCCTCCAGCCATATATAGTAGATGGTATTCCCAGCTAGAAACCTCCGTTTAGTTCTGGGATTTCCCAGCTTGTTCTATCCCAGTCACATCCGAATCACCATTCAATCCCATTAAATCACCATGAAATCCCGTAAAATCACCATGAAATCACATTAAATCACCATGAAATCCCGTTAAATCAGCATGAAATCCCGTTAGATCACCATGAAATCCCGTTAAATCACCATGAAATCCCATTAAATCACCATGAAATCCCGTTAGATCACCATGAAATCCCGTTAAATCACCATGAAATCCCATTAAATCACCATGAAATCCCGTTAAATCACCATGAAATCCCATTAAATCACCATGAAATCCCATTAAATCACCATGAAATCCCGTTAAATCACCATGAAATCCCATTAAATCACCATGAAATCCCGTTAAATCACCCTATTTTGAACAGATGCATTCCCATAGCCATAACCCCCAACCACGATGATCTGCATCCGACAGGTGCTGGTGGCAAGTACAGAGCTGACGGCAGGCGGCATGGTTTTCCGTCGGAAAACCCATAGTTTTTGCCGTTTGGAAATGCGATTTCTGGTGGAAATATCGGCATGTAGGTTTGTTTATTACGGATATCCTGTTTTTTCGTCAAATGGGTGAACCCAGGTTCTAGAAAGCCCTTTTTTTTTCATGATTGGATGACATTTGCAAACTATCCATTCAAACGAATCTGGGATTGTGAATTTTTTAGCATTCCCCCACAAGGGGATGCTGTCCTCGGCAAACTGAAGCGGCTGGGATCTGATGTAAAATCTCTGTGCTGTTGATCCCCAAAAGCAGAACAAAAACACCCCAAATTGTGACCATGTGCCTCGAGTACCTCTTGATTTTTTCGGCAGTTCGTCATTTGATATGTTAACATATCATAAAACTGGTTTTCCTATTTAAAATTCACTCCGTGATATTGAAAATACCGTTGAATTTAATTATCTACTGACCAATGTCTTTTAGTATGTACATTTCAACAAACTTAAATACATGTCAACATGATCAACTACCTATATGTCACATATCATTTAAGACATTAAAAACCATTGGTGTTTCTTATTTTAACTGTTTGAATGCCATGGTGAATTACACTACGGCACCCTCGCCAGACCTGGCGACGGATCTGGCTACGACCACATCGTGGGAACACGTCGAAGTGGTCGTTTCAACGACGGAGACTGTGCCTGGGAGGAACGCAGTGGAGACATTTTTCGACGCAGTTACCCTCTGGTAAACTGTTACATAGCGAACTGGAAAATCACCATTTTTAATATAGGAAAATCCACGAAATAAATGGCTATTTTCACTAGCGAACTGTTAGTTTTCTGCAGTTACAAGGTGGTGTCCATTACAGATTTAAAATGGTGATGTTTCAGGGTCATTTCAATGGGATTTAGGATGATTTAATTCGCTAATTTGCAAAGATAACGACTCCAGTTTAGGGTTTATGATCATCTATAGGTAAACTAACATAGCTATTGAGAATGGCCATTTATAGTGGATTTTCCCATTAAAAATGGTGCTTTTCCATAGTTATGTTAGTTCACCAGAGGGTAAAGCAACTGAAACGAGGGTGGCACCACCTTCTAGGACCCTACGCCGAAAAAATGGTGGCCGCAACTGCACCTGTACAGTGACATGAAGTCATGGCCATCAAAGCTTTGCAGATGTGACAGAGGAAAAAGATGTTTCTGTTACCCTCTGGTAAACTAACATAACTATGCAATGGGAACATCCACTATAAATGGCCATTTTCAATAGCTATGTTTGTTTACCAGAGGGTAATTCTCCCTGCAATGCCAATTCTGGGACAACATACCCATCAGAAAGGAAACATGGCAATGAGAAATGAACAGATTCAGTACAATCCACAGGGTCTTCTTTGGAAGTATTTGTGTCGTTGTGGGGAAGGACTTATTTCTAGGTCTTGCATTTTGATCCATTGGTTCAAATCCTGGTGTTTGTGGTAGTCCCCATATATAAGTTATGCTTATATCATGATCCGGGGGAGGAATTCTGTCCCGAGTAATGCTGCAATGCTGTGCCAAGTTCTCCGAATTCTACTCCTTTGAGTTCATCTCGAGTTTTTGCACGTGACCTATCCATCATAAAAGTCATTGATTTATTGGTAGCAAAGAGCTTTCTGTTTATTCAAACGCATGGTGTTAAACCACCATTTTGCATTGGTAAACATCTTTGTTGCCATTTGTTCCTCTATTAAAATTTCATTTTTTGCAATGTTTTCCTTTCAACGAACCATTTTGGAGTAGATATAAAAACATCTAAAAACAGACGAAAACCAGATACAACCATATCTAAAACCATATCACCCCAGCATTTTGCCCCGCTTTCGCCCCGTTCGCCCGCCACCCAGGCCCCGCCGTCCTCGCCGGCGTCTGGTGGGCGGCCGGGTGGCCTCTTCTGCTTCGCGTGGACGCCGCGGAGGAAGTTCGATGAACAGCTGCTGCTGGAAGTGAGGATCCAGCGATTCGGCTGAAGGCGATGGGATTAGCCCTCTGGTAAACTGTTGCAGTTCGCTATTGAAAATGGCGATGTTTAATGGGAAAATCCACGAACTAAATGGCCATTTTCAATAGTTATGATAGTTTACCAGAGGGTAATTTTCATGGGATTGTCTTAGCAGGGTATTTTAGGGTATAGCCAATGGTTTTTGGGAATGTTTTTGTCACTCTTATCCCTAAAATATCCGTCATTTTTGGGGTCTACCCCATTTCTAGACATAGGCATCTATTATTATTAATGTGGATCAATAGGGATGTAGAGAACTTAATGGGAATATTTCATTGTGATTTTGATGGGGATTTTGATGGTGATTTCAGTGGGATTGATGGAGGTAATGATGGGAATATAAGAGGGATGTACCAACAACATATCCTCTGGTTATTTAACGTAGCCATGGAAATTAAACCACCATCTTGAATAGGTAAATCACCATGTTTATCATCTATAAATGGGTCATTTTCCATGGCGAACTGTTAAATAACCAGATGGTAAATTGGATTTACCAAACATTCTGGTTTAATAGTGATTTCGTGTATCCCAAAGATCCCACAAATTTAGAGGTTTCCTCAGTCATGGGGGTACCCCCAAGTCATCAAAGTCAGGATGACCAGTGTGGTATTGAAAGCCAGTGGTGACTTGGGGATCTCCATTGCAAGACATCCCCATCAAAAATAGTAGGTGTTTTACGGATATACAACAATTTAGTGATATATCATGCTTTTGATATAGTAGGAGTTACCCTATATTCACCAAACAACAATAGAGATGTAGTGTGGATTCATATGGATATGTCCGGATATAATGGGAATTAGAGGTGATATAATGGTGATTTCAATGGGATTTACCGGGGGGTATAATTGGAATTTCATGGTGGCTTACCAGCAACAATCGGGATTTTTAGTGGGTAGCATGGAGATACAATAAGGATATAAAACATGATATGAGGATTTATTTGGAATGGCAAGGGAATAGTATCATGGAATAGTGGGATAATATGAGATATCGTTGGTTAAAACATCAATCATTACAATGGAATCGAATAGGATTCTGATTCTACGAACAACAATAGGAATTTGTAAGGATGTAGTTGGGATATGATGTAGTGGGAGTATAATGAGATGTAGGAGGATTTACATACATTTACATGGATTTACTATGGTGTTTTTTTCAACCGTCCATTTTTGCTGGGCAAATTTGCCCCCGCGTCAGGGCGGAGGGCACCAGGCAATGTCTAAGGATGTCTAAGGTGCATAGCTTGAATACGTCATGAAAATGTGCATTTGCCAATAGTTTGTTTGTTAGCCAGCTACGGTATATCCCAAAAAAGGCCAAGATGCCACGTGCTCACAACCACATTGCCAATTAGAGTAGACTCCTCTCACAACCACATTGTAAGTCCATGTGCCATTCGTTTTGGCAGGATTTTATGTGCCATTTGTTTGTGACCCCCTATGTCATGGTTGGTCGAACAAATACCACCAATCTTTCTTTAACTGATGTTTTTGTTGGTTCTTCATTATATCATTCTCCCTGTGTTATCACCATTAAAATCCAATGTGATTTCGCTAGATTTCGCTCTTTATGTTCGGTATCCCATTGACATCCCATTGAACTCCCATTGCACCACCATCAAACTCATGTTTTTTGGTAAACAAAAATATGCCACCCATGTTTTGGTTGGTTTTGTTACCAAAGTCCATTCTTTTTCAAATATCATATTGAGTTGGTGAAGTGTATTCTGTTTTTTTTTAACCATACATAGATCCTTTGAACTATCCTATGTTTCCATTTTTTCCCATGTACATATAGCACCCCCCCCAGATAGATAGAAGACTTGGAAACCTGGAAATATGAGGTATACATATCATCTCCACCATCCTGAAAACAGAAATCCCGGCATCTGTGGATGACTACATCCACAATGTGAGTCCTCCCCCTGCAGGGTCTTCGTTGAACGCCTCAACGCCTCGCAACGCCTCGCTTCCCGAGGTTCTCCAAGTGTGACGGACATCGCTTCTTCACCGACCTGGACAGTCCTGGACCCGAGGCCCGGGCGACGTACATCGGTGATGACGTAGTGTAAAACCTTTGGACTAAGATCAAATGATGATGGGTCAAAACCCTTAAAAGTTGAACTCTAACGGTGATTTAATGCTGATTTTATGGGATTATAATGGTGATTTACTGGGATTATAATGGGATTTGATGGTGATTGAATGGAATTTTCATGGGATTTTATGGTGATCCATAGGGATTAATGATGATATACCCTCTGGTAAACTAATAACAGCTTGCTATTGAAGCCATGGCCATTGAAATAGTGGATTTCCCATGAAACATGGTGATTTTCCATAGTTAGGGTACTTATGTTAGTTTAAACCTTTGGACTAAGATGAAATGGTGATGGCCTTGGGTTTTACGGTGACTGTAATGGGATTTGATGTTGACTGATTTAATGGTGATTTTAATCATGGGATTTTTTTTGGTGGTTTTTTATTGGGATGTTGTTATTTTAATGTGATGTTATATTGATTCGATGAGATTTTATGATGACTTAATGGTGACTTAATAGGATATGAATGGCAACACAAGAATATGTATTGTAAGCCACTACGGTTAAGTTAGTGGGATTGCATACTCAGTCCTAGGAGGATGCTCATCAATCCATGGGATCAATATATCCAGAGACCAGAAGCCATTTACCATGTTTTGACCATGGCACACATGGACTTTGGCTGGGAATACTTGATAGGTCATCCTACTTGGAAAGTAATGTCAACCCTGGATTAATTAAACCATGGTTTCGAAATAATTAGGGAGGTAATCTTCCAATAGTCATAATCTACGCTTAAATGAGGTGTTCAGCCGTTTGGGGTTTAGCCAAATCCAGCCTTGATATTAGGCTAGTTCACCAGGGTCGTAACCCATTTACTGAAGCGAACCACCAAGTATCGAAATGAATAGTTTGTCTCAACCAGGTTTGAGATGATGATCCGATTTGATCGATGTCATGACTGCACAAGCCAGTTTTTGGAGATGCACTCCCCCTGAAATTGAGAAGAAACCCAACAAAGTGCCATAGAGGTAACGTGATTGTGGATTTTGGGGACAGCACTCTTCAGGATACATGTTGAAATTAGGGTACTGTGTATACCTCAAGAACAGTGGAGGTCGGAAACCCCATCCAGCTAATGACATGGGTCTCTGGACAATGTCCATGTCTGGAAATAACTTCCAAACCAGGACGAACCATCCAGAAAATTCCAAGAATCACTTTATGAACATCGCCCTTTGTACTGGAATGTTTACCCGAGTTGCATTCTTGAAACTGTGATGCATATACGAATGGAGTCAAATGGTGATGTAACCATAGTGGTTGATTTGCCATAGTCAGCACAATAATAATTGTCCTAAGATGGGGACGCAGCAAACCAGCACTTGGGGATAGGAGATCTAGGTGCACCCATATATCAACAATCAACTTGGAGGTAGCCACACAACATGATTCAGGTGCAATTTATCAGACCAAAAATAATGAGGTCATTGTAAATGGAATGTTGATATAGACATGTAGGGAGAATCAGCCAAAAAAAAACATTGTGTATTTCCTTTTTAGAATTGAATGTGCCATTACAGTATCATAATCTGCCCAGGAATTGTGGACTCAACATCAGTGATGGGAGCAACAGTGAGCAACAGCAACTGTTGGGCGAAGTTCTTGTCGTTGGCTTTAGATTTTAGGAAACTGGTAACAAACATGTAATGCATGTATCTACGTTACATACAAAGACATCATACTATGATGTACTGTACCATGAATTTCTGTACCGTTGCATAGAGTACAGCGTATCATGATGCAATATGCTAGATCTATTAAGGATCTTATTTGGCAAGCACACCAGACTGTTGGCGTGCAAGAAGCATGTTTATGAGGTTAATGTGGGTCTAGGTACCATTGTATAGTGGTAACAAGTCTTATCAACTACATCATAATATAATATACTATTTGTATTAATGATAATTACAGCTTGTACATGGTGGATCAAAAATGGCGGGTCAAAACCTATTATCACCATATTTCGTTTTAGGCTACTGTCGGGTACCAGGGTTTTGACCCATAACCATGGTCATTGAGGAAGACCTAAAATCAATGCCTCAGCTACGTCTCGCGCAAACAAAACCATTCTGGTAATGGCAAATCACCTCTAAATGGAGGTTTAAATTGGGAAATCATGTGTAAATGAGGGGTTAGTTTCATGCTAGTAATTCACTTAGGTGCAACTCTGGCATCGCTTAGGCGCCGGAGACCTCCATAGGATAGGTTTTGCCCAAATTTTAAATGTCATGTTCATCAAGTACAATGTAATAATATATATATAGATATGATTTGTCAAAACCCATAAGAAAAGCTAGTTTTAAAGCCATAAATTTCCCATTTCTTATGTGGCCGAACACATCATCTCCGTGATCTCCGGGCAGGAGCCCGACTTTGTTCGTGTGGCGTTGCCCGCGCAGAAGGTGACGAGGGATCAAGGTGGCTGGCTCTATCACAGGCGTGGCCGGGATTTCATGGGATTCAGTCACTAAGATTGGATTTAGTGTGGGAAGAACTTAAATGTGCTTAGAAAAAATGATGAAATGTGGATTTTCATCTCAATTGCTGAACTTAAATGGCCTTTTCAGAATTCAGTGACTAAGATTGATTGGATTCAATCTGAAATTCATCATTGATAATTGCAATTATTCCCTATCATCTAAAATTGTCACATACTATATTAATGATAATTGCAGTGCCTTGATTTCATGGGACTTGATGAGTGGTGCCCCCAAGATGATGCACAACAGAAGAAAAGTGACATCATGGGTAATGTCACGGGATATACTGGGCTCCAACCCCTGGGGTAGACCCCCCAAAAGATGGCTAAGTTGGGGATTTAACCACCAAGAATGGTGATAATTCATGAAGATTTGCGATAAGTTGGTTTATCATCGGAATACAGTGGAACAGAACATGATATTCCCATTTTTTTTGATTCAGATGCGAAGAGATGGAGAATGACAAACCAGCTGCTCCTGTGTAGCTTGGTGAAAGTTCTGAGATTCAGGCGATTCAGGGTGTAGCTAAGGTGATTTTCCAAGATGTTTTGTTTTTCAAACTCCCATGAATCCTTACTCTACATAACGTGACCAGTGAAAAACCTGGCTCATGTCGATGTGTGAGTAGGTCTCTGCTTACCCAGGTTCACTTTTCTTCCTTGGGCAAGTGAGATGTACTTCGACAGTAAGTGCTCCGCGAATGCCATACCATACCATACTGTGGCTAAGTTGGTTTATAAGGTGAGAATCCAATGGGAATACAATCCGATATAACATGTTACAGCCAGCCATATGAGGGTTTCCTAAAATAGTGGTACCCCCAAATCATCCATTTTGATAGGAATTTCCATTACAAACCATCCATTTTTGGTTACCCCTATTTTAGGAAACCTCCATATGAGGGATTTCAATGTGTACATATAGATTGGATTGAACCGTTCCATGTTGCATGTTGCAAGGTCCCCCCATCCGACTCGGGAAATCTGGTGGAATCTCACTGGTGGACGCGATCCCCCTATTTAAACATTACTGGTGTAGCCATATGGAGGTTTCCTAAAATAGGGGTACCCCTAGTTATCATCCATTGAAAAATAGGGTTTTTCCTTATAAACCATTCATTTTTGGGTACCCCCAGCCATTAGGAAAGCCCCATATGGCCCACTTCAAAATGGGATTACCCCACAAAGGATCCCACAATTTGTGGACTGAAAAAAAACCAGGCTTCGCCATTGTTTAAGTGTCCATGATCCGCCGGTGATTATCCATAGTTGAATGGGGTAACGTTATCCAGTAAGTATTTGTACGTATAACATAGTAAAACATTTGGGGGCATCACGTGGCAGTTGTTCCTTTAGATAATGAAGTCAAACATAAAGGCCTTTTCAGTACCGTAGCGGTAGATATTGGATGATATTGGTATGTTACATTTTTAAGCATCCAGTTGAAGGGGTGGGTGCACAATCGTTGACCCCCAAAAAAACTGGATCGGAGGGAACATGACATTGTTTGATCCACATTCTGGCATATGACATTTTTTATCTGACATATATTCCGACATACTATCTGGCATCTTATCTAACGTTCTATCTGTCACATCTTCTGACATACTACCTCACCTTTTTAATCCTGACATTCTATCTATCTGACATCTTTTCTTGCAGTCTGTTTGACACTTTACCTGACATATATTCTGGCATTCTTTGGATAACTATACTAAGCTCTTCTGATTTGCGGGGGTACCTTTTGGGAGAGTTGGTTGGATCCCGCGAAAAAACTTCAGAAATTAATTGTGTTTTTTTTCAACTCTCCACCTTGACTCTCAAAGTACCCATAGACAGTTGCTGTAACAAAAGAGACAAAATGAGCATGATATTTTTTTTTCTGGGCTACATGTTTCAAAACCCCAAACATTTGTTGGTTAAAGCCCAACTACTTTAATTTAATTAATGGCCCTTTACCAGTTATGTTTGTCAGTAAGTCCGCCCATTTATGGAATCACAACCCCATAGAGATAGCCAGAGAAATAATTCAGTTACAACTGCTAAGGGAATTTTATTGTGGGAAGAATAATAGCAATTGTAGATACTTCTCCCAGGGAAACCATGGTGTTGCAGGGTAAACCCCAAGTACTTTGCTGAACACCAAACGTTTCCAGCAGTTCCATCCCCAGATCTTCCGTTCGCGTCAGGAACATGGTGGGTTTAATGCCCGCGCTGACGTACCTCCTAGGAGCGCAGGGAGGGATCGCTTGAGACCACGAGGTCACAGGAACATTTTTGTTGGTAGCAAGCAGCAAGAGATAGATTTCATGCTGATGTAATGGAATGTAATGGGGTTGAATGGGAATCAATGGTAATTTTCCATGGGAAGCTATGGTGTTGTAGTGGTGATTTACCCTTACTTTCAGTGGTTTCATAGTGATTTCATCATGAAAACTAGGGATGAAACTGGGTTTAACATGGTTTAAGCATGTTTAACCAATGAATAATGAATGAACAGCTGACATATAATCATGGGGATGGACATATAGTGGGATGTCACCCAGCTACAATATGATGCTCTGATGGGATAATCAACATGTTTTTGTTGGGTGATATGACAACCAAGAAAATTAATTCGTCAACACTGCGATAGAATCCGCAAGTAGCGCAATTCATAATCATGTGTTGACGATTGGTTGATTGGTTTCAAACTATATATGTATATTATATATATACATATATATATATATATATATCTAGGTAAATTATAACGACCTCACTGTGACCTCACTGGAATATATGGTTAGTATAGGGGAATCATCCCCAAATGGCCTCAATTCAAATTAGTGAATTATTATAATTTACCCAGATATATATATATATATATATACAGAGTACCTTTTGAGTTTGATGTATCAACATAGCTAGAATAGCAGAGGCCAACGAACAAAATTTGGTGGCACTTTGTAGAATCACCCCTTTTGCTAAATCCAAGCTGCTTAGCGGCGAATGCTGAGAATTGTTGGGCAAAGCATCAAAGTGACTGCAACAGGGGAGATTTCGCTGCCAGAAGAACAGTGATTGAGCCGGAGGCGGGCAATCTGAAGATGAGTCCGTTCTGGAATGTCACAAAACGAATCTGGTCGGGACAGATGGCACTCAGGACTGTGTGAGTTGAGCACCATTGTGCGCGAGCTGCTCGAGCAATTCACATAGGTCTGACAGAGCAATGCTGGAACCGCTTGCAACATCCGGCTCTTCCCTTACTCGATGAATGGAGCTGCCACGTTTGACCACGGTGCTGCCCCCAAAGGGTGTGGGTCCGTCGTCACGTTGATTTTTTGATCCATATATTGTTTTTGTTTTTGGCCACCAGCGAAGGAACCAAATCCCACTTGCAGCAGTTGCAATTGTATTTTGGATTGGCTGGCTCGAAAGCCAGATGCAAATTTCTTATTTCTGTCGTATTACTGAATGCATTGAAAGAGATTCTGGGGACAAACATATTCAGACGAGGTTGCCAGGCACAACATTGTAACATTGTAGAAACTCTGTGTTTCACAGGTGTCTCTGAAAATTGGATAGCCCATGATAGCCCCAAAGTTGATGCTTCAGCATCATGTTCCCCAATTAAGTAGCCAGGTTTGTTCTTGAGAGTTGGTTTCCCCTTTTTTGTGCATGGTTCAAGCAGGTTTTTTCTGGCTTGAAACAGGTCTGGGTCTACACTTTGGAGCTTGGAAATCATCGGAAATCGCTTTTTTTTGGGGGGGTTCATTGCGGTTGAATTTTCGCTCCCACTAGGACTTAAGCCTTAAGCCCGCTCGTGACTTCCGCAGATCCTCTCGGCATATCCGGAGCAGCTGGAATTTCAGCAACATCAAAAATCAACATGCCAACATGCCGCAGTGAGGTTGACAATACCCACTGTAATTTGTCAAAATACTGATCAATCACTTGTAACTGATGGCCGTCTTCCACTGAAAATAATGCAGCATCTCTCACATCACACAACCCATGATTGATGGTTGTATCGCACGTTATTCTTGGTCAAATCATGTAAAACCACATTCTTGATGGTCCGTTATATCCACCTGAGTGATGTTTATAGCATCTATTAAAACAAGCATGTTGCTAAATCAGACCATGGTAGTAGACGCTCCTTTCCAAGATTCACAATGCCCAATGCCACTGCTTAAATTTTAATGTTGTTGCTTGAATTTCCATTTATTGACCTTGGTACCATGTTTCTTGCAACAACATATCAAGTTGGTCAATTAAATTGTGAATCCCTTTTTTATAAAACATGTTCAGTCCCCATATTCCTATCCCCATCATAGCTTAAATAGTAAATCCTCCCGTTGAATCCTCATGAAACCACGAGTTTTCCATATGGTAAAATCTGAAGTTCGAACTCCCACCCGACCAGTCATTGAGATTCTCAGCGTTGAGGATCGCCATTAGTGGAGCAATACGACTGGTTTATCAACTCCGAACTGGATCACTTTCTGAGCCCGGCCTGACGACCAAGCAGCGCCCGGGGGAATGTTCATGGATTCTATGGGGGATTTTCATGGCGACTTTAATGGTGGGTTTATGGATTATTGATGGGAAACTGGGGATTTTTTGGGGTGGATCGTGGGATATATATATATATAATGGGATAGATGTAGCCAATTGATGCCAATTATATGATATTTGAGAATGTTACACCAAACAAGGAGGACCCAAACACACCATTCACCCACTAAGATTGCTATTTTAGTGCAGTTTGTTGATATGTATTCCTATTTTTTATTCATAGATAGGGGTCAAGGTATCTGTACCTGCTGTATGGCCATCATTGACGATAAAGCAGGTGGATTTTCACAGCTCTGAAGGCAATGTCAGGCATGTTGTGATATCCAGCATCAGTCATAAAGACGTGGCCATTATGTTAAATTCTCAGAAAATACCCTCTGGTAAACTAACATAATTATGGGAAATCACCATTTTTTAATGGGAAAATCCACTATAAATGGTCATTTTCCATAGCTATGTTAGTTTACCAGAGGGTACATAGCTATAATGACATTTAAGATCTACTGGAAATCCTAAGTTGGGTTGAACATGGACCCAGAATAGGTTCATGAATGGTACATGTTTATTTCTACCTTTAACGAGATCAGCTTTGGTGGTACAATCCAGCATCCGCCGCAAAACATTTCGAGAAATTTGGAGAAATATATAATATGTGGCAAAATCCCTTCAGCGAACACTAGGTTTCTGTTGGTTTGAAACTAGAATAGGTGGTGTCTAGTGTTGATATGGTTTTCTGGAAGAGATATGATATTACTATGTTCATAGGTTTTTGAGCATCAGCCAACAGACATAACTTTGGGGCCCTACATTGTATTGTAATTGTAATTTATTCCCTCTCTTTGTTGGTTAAAGAATCCTTTCTGATGATTAAATTCTACTTTCGGTTGATTTGCTTTCACCTGTTGGCGCAAAAAACGCTAACTTTTGGATATTTTTGGATTCTTGTTGATGAAGTCGTAATTTCCTTTCGTTTTAAACCATCTAAAAACTGGTTGGATCCCATTTTTTTGAAATCTTGGTTTTTGATATCATAGCGTATGCCAATCTTGATCGATCCTGCATGAAAGCTCCCTTTTTGGGCTGCTCCAATCCCACCCTCTATGTTTTTCGGGATTTTCGATAGACAAGTTGGTCAAGAAACAAAACCCAATTCGCATCCGCAACGTTCCGCGTAGGCTCGCATTCAACATGGCTTCATCACATCCGAGGTTGGCGATGCGGTCGCCCAGGCCAAAGCTGGCCAAGGCACACCTGGATCTCTATGTGAAATTCAACGGGATGAACGAACAGGAGGCAATGGCCAAACCAGGTGAGTGGATCCCAGCGCGAGGGGCCATTACCACACCTCTGCGACAAGGGGGAGGACAGGCCGTGCTGATGTACAGCTTGATCAAACCGAACGCGAACTCCTGGACCACCCGGAGGTATAGATCAGATTTGATCCTGCGCCTTTGGTGCTGCGGACCGTGAGTGAAACTTACCATTTTTGGTGGATAAGATGTAAGAACCACGTTTCAACCAAAGTAAATACTTATTTCAACCAACTTGGGTATGCTAAAGTTACTCTGGGTCAGGTAAACATAGAACCCCCGAGGGCAAAAGTGGCTATTTAACATGGAAGTCGTGTCGTTGTGAACCCCCGGGGGGAGTATGGAAACATGCCTGAAACACGATTTACAGCTCTTAAAAATTAAATCTCAAAATGTGACCAAAAAACACAAGAGGAGAAACAAACATGGAACCCCTGCGAAGCCTCAAATAACACGGCTTTCCAGATTCTATGATTACGAATTGGCTTCTGCCCCTTGCAAAATGGTAGTTGCCCCTACTGACCAATACTCCCCGTGACATTGGGAAACCATAGCGAACGAAACTAATACTGCAAGAGGATCAAATGCTTTTTTTGTGGATACACTCCAATGGTTCACTAACTTGAAATCATGTTATTTTGGGATAGTTAAGCCTACAGGGGACTAAACATGGAACCCAATACTGCCGGAGGATCAAATGCTGGAACCAAAATTAAAAACATAGCTATACACATTGTTTTTTTTATTACTATTTTGAAACATGTTTATAGCACCCGGTGTATAATATATATATATATATCCTGCCCCATGTTTCTTTGTGAAATCACCTTTTTTCGTGGATAAACGCATATCAACGACATGCTTTTTTGGCCAAATTTTGTACATGGTGTCACCACCCTTCCGAGTGCCAAGTGTTTTAGGCACGTGCTCGGAGTACTATCGGTGCCTATGTGGAGCGCATCGATAAGCCAGAGGCGTGGGTAGATGCGCCATGCTGGACCCATGGAATTGAAAAACCTGATATATAATTTTGTTTGGAATCTCATCCGGTGAACTAACATAGCTAATTACGGAAGATCACCGTTTTAGTAGGTAGATCATCAAACAAAATGGGCCTTGGCTTCCATATACCCTCTGGTTATTTAACATAGCCACGGAAAATTGCTAATTTTGGATGATTTTCCCATTAAAATCTCCTTTTTTAGGGGATTTTCCATGGCTATGTTAAATAACCAGGGGGTAATCATGTAGAAATTTGTTACTTTGCTGGAGAGTACTCAATTAAAATAAATAGAAACTAAAGATTTAAATCCAAATGGTTCCCTCCTTATATAGATGAGATATCGAGTTATATGCATATATATATATATACACATGTATATACAACTGGTTGATTAATTAATGGTTAGAATGAACCCAGTATAATTAGGACCGTCAGAAACCAGGTATGCCCCCATGCCTGTGTTCATGTTCAACCACAGACTTAGAAAAAGATGGTGGTTTCATCGTTTAACCAACCTAAATAGTGTTTTTCAGGAACAACATGCTGGAAATGTGGATCTGTTTAGATCTATCTATCGCTTACTTTACGGCAGTGGTAGTCTGAGATCCGAAGGCCCAATTTCTCTGACCATGGCCCAAGGGCCCAAGGGCCCCATCGGTTAGTTAGCGTTAAATTACTGGGTACAATTACCCTGTGGTTATTCAACATATAGCCATGGAAAATGGCCCATTTATAGATGACAAACATGGTGATTTACCTATTCAAGATGGTGGTTTTCCATGCCTATGTTAAATCACCAGGAGGTATAGATGATCAGGATTGATGTGGATTGATTGAATACTGGTTCTACTTGTTTCTTGCTCCGCCATAGCCGCAGAGTTGCCCTCCTTGCTGTAGCAACATGATAAAACCATGGCATTCTGTGATACCGTAATCTTAAGCAACCTATATAATGTTTTCGGTACTGACCACTTGTTGAAAATCGGCTTGAAATATCATTTGAAATATGGGTGTGTCTGAAAATAGGGTATATCCTCAATTATAGCCATGCAATGGGGATAATAATCACTAACTAATAGATTTAGAGGTATCCTATTGAGAGACAAACCCATACCAAATAAGAACCCTATTTTTTCATTTATAAACCACACATACGAATATTTACAACATGATGGCAGATTCCCGACTGCCCACTTTCCAGGAGCAGTCCATCATGCTGATGTGGGGCAACGCCTTTGCTTCTTGGGACTGCAAGCTTGGGAAATCTTGGTTTAAGCAGCTGGTGCTACAGACTAGTGCTTGTAGGTTACATTCATTTAAGTTGGTAAGACCCGATGTTCAGTCCAATTCATCAGATGATATGGTCAATATTCTTAATTACTTGAACTTAACATCGCATTCAATATGCAGATAATTGGATTTGCTAAGTCCATGATCTGGATTTCGCATTGGAGCTAATCCACTATGACCGGCGAATCCACTGCTATATACTTCAATGGCCGCTCTAAGCAAATCCAAGCATATTCGTGACAGCCTGGTAATTAAGTAGGCCCTCCCTCTACAAGTGGGCTTATAAATGCTGGCTAAGTACGAGGAACAGCCATGTGTTTTAGACCTGCATTGATGTGTCTTTTCCCCATTGCCATGTTTGATACAACCGGAGGGTAGATAAGATTCACCGTGAAATGCAACATGGTTTCCGCCATGTTACCAGTACTTTTGAGGAGACCATCCCATTGTTGGGTGCCTGGGTGTGACCAATGTCCATGTTTGCTTAGATATTTGCTTAAAGAAAATTGGCACTGAAGTGGATTGACCAAGAAATTTTGCTGATAGAAAACAAACCTCTCTCCAGCTTCAAGTCGTATCTTTGAAGAAGGTAGTTGGGCCTTCCAAACCTATCAAATCACTGAATTTGAAGTAGTAGAAGAAGCGGAACACTGGAAATGTCAGGCCACTATCATGCTTGACTGAGATTCACTGATCCCAAGTGATCATTGCTGCCTTTACATTGCTGCTTCTACATTTTCTCGATATTTTGAGTACCAGTGCTGGAATCTATTTACATTTTTTTTGTATATATGCTGGCGTGTCAGGCCTATTTTTAAGATATGTCTTCCATGCCAGTCGGGAAACTTTACGGATTCTTTACCCCCAATGCAAACCTGAGATGAATCCAACCCAAATAGTGAAGCCTTTTAAACTTTGCCCAAAATGGATTGGTAAACCTCCAGAAATTTGGGGCACTTTGTAGCCCCGCTCCAACGGATATGTTGGATCACCTGCAACAGGCGCTTGGAAGCCGCGTGGTTCTTCGACTCGCGGATCTGGATCGACTCGGTGGACAAACGAAGGTGGGATTTTTGCCCGGCCAGTCATTGAATGCTATATTGCACAGGATTCGTTGAAAGATGCACTGCCGAGCAGGTGCAGATGGTGGTAGACGGTTCTCAAGCCTGGTGAATCCGGTGAGTTCTCCACCTGAGATATGTACTTCCTCCATCCATGGAGTTCTCCCATGTGAACAGCATCGGCCTGTTGGCCTCTGGATTGTCCTTTGGACAGGAGAGTGAGGCTTCCTGCATCCGACAAGGATTGCCCAGGACATGTTGCCACTGCTGCAGTGCCTCCGACATGGCCCAACATACCAGTTATAAGTCAGTAAGTAACCCAATTCATGGAAGAACAACCACGTGTATAATCATTTATACCCATTGATAATGGCAATTAAGACCATTTTGTCATTTACAACGATTTAGAACTGGTAAAGGGCCACAACTGTGGGATTGCATTGAGCTTCAGCTTGGGAGCCAGCGCAGCCTGCCCCCATCCTAGGGCTGGTTTGATGGGTAAAAAGCAGCAAAAATTACATGAACAAATTGAACACATTTCAATACACAATTAAAAACTTTCAGAGGTTTGGTGTCACCCATTGCTTTGGGGCTGTCATGAAGGTCTAGGGACTGGTGTAAAGTGGGAAGAATCCCAACATAGTTACAACTTTACTGTATAATGATAAGTCATAGCTGACAACTATAACCTATAGCTTTAAACATCTTTAAACTACTAAGTATTATTTCTTCAGTTTGGTTTTCAATGGTTTTCACCATTGCTAATAATCAATACGATACGCCAGCTGAATCCCGTTTCGTTTTGTTCCAGCTCGGTTTAGGGTGTGGTTGGATCTGTGGGACTTACCATTTTTGGCCCAATGGAATTCATCCAAAAAAAACATGTGAATTGGATTAAGGGACAATCTTAACCGGAAACCCATGGGATTTTTCCATGAAATTGATTGGGGGTTCCGGTTAAAATTTTCCCATTAACCAATCCAGTGGAAAAAAACATGTGACTTGGATTTATACTTGTTATCAGGGTTAGCCCATAGATTTCCATTATAGTTTTCATATGTTTTCATGGATTCAGTGTATGAATTATAGTTAGTTCACAGTAGGTCAGTTTGTTGATGTTCACGCATCTAACTATAGAATATTATAGATGAATTTATGCAAGACCATTTGGTACAATGAAATTGACCCACAGAAACCCATCCTAAGTAGGGTTCCCCGTACCTTGCAGTTATTTTACCCGGAGCCATCCGGCTAAAGGTTGGGTTTGAAACCGAGGGTGATTCTATAGAAATTAGTTAAGCTACTCATAAACCAACTTAGCTAAAACCTATCAAATTCCATGAAGTCCCATCAAGTCTCATGAATCACATCAGATCATTCGCCATGGTGGCAAAAGGCGTAGGTGATGGTACCAGTTTGTACCTTACTGATGTTGGTCCACCTTGGTACCACTGAGGTCTTTAACCGCAAGCTGTTGCAGGACATGCGAAAGCACTGGGACAAGTTAGGCCTGGGTTTCCCACGGGTGGAACAGAGTGAGTTGAGCATCGCGGTAAAGTGGGACGTTAATAGGATACAATGGTGGTGCCCCCCAAAACAATAGGAACATTGTAATATATCCAATGAACATGGTGATTTAATGGGATTGAAAGCTGGTTGATGATAGCTAACTTGGTTAATAACTGCAATAAGTATAGGGTTTATGGTAGATGATTAATTAATCTAATTATGTAGTTGCAATTGATGATAAACCAACAAGAATAACTGGAGCGGCAACACCTCGAATAAATGGAACATTGAGGGAATATATGAAACGAAATTGGGTTTCTATCTGACTGACCCGATTCCGCCTGATTATTTGCGAACGATGTCTGTATTTTGGGGTAGTGAACCTAGAGGGGGTTTTCCCGCGGGAGATGGTTTAAACGCCAATCTAACTATGGATAGATCCATTTAAAATTTAAAACATTGGAAACCTGAGTCGCAAGTTATAAAGCAATCTTAGTAGCAACTTCTACATTGATTGCAATTAGATAAACAATAAATCATAGTACAGCTTATTAACCTGTATATAGTATCATGGTAAGACAGCACAATCAGAACATAAGATAGTGATACCATGTGTTTTGGGACATTACATATAACTGGATTACCATTACTATCGTCCATCTACAGTTAAAGCCCTTTACTAGTTCTTTTCATGCTTATAAATGGGGTGATCATTCCGCAAATAGGGTGAAATACTGATTTATAGCAGGTATTTTGGGCCATACAGTTCTGGCCCCTTTACCACTTCCAAGTCGGTAAGTCACCCCATTTATGGAAGAATCACCACATTTACAACTGGTAAAGGCACAGGCTGTACCCTCTGGTAAACTAACATAGCTGTTGAAAATCACTATGATTCATGGGAAAATCCACTATTTCAATGGCCATTTTCAATAGCTATGTTAGTTTACCAGAGGGTAAACCATCATTTTCCCATCAAAAATAGTGGATTTTCCCATAAAAATGGTGATTTCCCATAGTTATGTAACTGTAACGTTCTTATCCAAAAAACTCGGAGCTTCGCAGGCGTCACCGCATCTTTGAATGGAACGAAAGATGAAGCGGTCGCTGTGGGATGTCCTCTGCGACTTGGCGATTCGCTGTCGTCGCTGCGGTGGAGCAGAGGTAGAGTCCGCCAGTTGTAACTGGCTCATTTCATGAGGTAAAAACTATAAAACCTTAGTTAGAGGAGTTCTAATGCCATGTTCAATTGGTTGCAGGGCCATAACTGCATGTCAGTGATTTCTCAGAGATACCTACCATATTTAATGCCTGTGTAAGGGGTATGTAAGGGTATATCCCCAAGAAAATATGGCTTTATACCTGAAACGGCTGGGATATGATAACCACTAGGATATAACGGATTTCATTGAACAACTTCACCCCATGATCTAGCATGATTTGTCATCATTTGTCCAACCCATGGATCGAAGCAATCAACATGAGAATCTCCATTTGTTCACCCGAAATTTTCATAGATTTACCCTCTGGCTATTTAACATAGCCATGGAAAACCACCATTTTTAATAGGTAAATCACTAAATCACCATGTTTATCATCTATATACTATAAATGGGCCATTAAATACCACCCTCAAATAGGACTCCATCTTTTCTATAGATCCCTAGATCCTCACATCACCAGGTCGGGTCAGCTGTCAGCTGAGGTTCATGAAGGGAAAGTCTGAATGGCCGGGGTCATGTTCCCAAGACATCATCTACCCTGCGTTGGCTGGGGAGCTCAGAATGCTTTGCTGTGGCGTGGGGTGACTGATGGAAATCGGATGAAACGGAGTAGATAAATATATGGGATGTTCAAAGATAGTTCCATTTTTGTGAGGAATTCTGGAAATGTCCATGTTCTATTTACCACTGGATGACGATATACATTATGGCTTGTGGAATACGCCTGTGAATGGTGTGGAGAAATAGCATTTTGCAAACAGACCGTTTGTTGACCTAAGTTTTGGCTTATGATGATCAAACACCGGCCTATATCTTGACCGTGAGCTCAGATTCTAATTGGTTGGAATTTCTCTGAATGAAGTAACTGGCTGCCTACAGTATTGGAGTATTCCACATGGCTGGTTGTTCATTGTTGAATTATCCCGAAGATACAATTCAAGTGTGAACCATACCTGAAGTATTCCTTTGTATTTTTGGGATCGTTTGATGACCGCCGGTGTCCAGAAATGTGTTGTCCGTAGTCTTGTTATCCAAACTTGAATTACCTGCTGTATTGCAGGATTTAGTACAACAACATATCCAAGTGTAACCGTGTGACCAGTCAAAGGTCTATGAAACCTGCATTTTGGCTGAAACCTTGGTGAATGGTCGGTCAGCGGGTTAATTCTTGGCCACCAGCAAAGAAACAGACAGATTTGGTATCCCACCATTTATACTGGTGAATTAAGATAGCACAATATTGGCTTTGTTATGACCGTGTTCGGTCCTTGTCCGGAATGCTTTGAACCAAGCTATTCAAGGATTGGGGGGCATCACCTTGCAGGTTGCCAACATGTTGCAACCATCGTTGAGTATCACCATGGTCTATCTTCAGATATGTCTAATATCCCACAGCATCTCCTTATGTTTGGTTGGGTAGATCCCATGAAACCCCATTCATCAGATTCATCCTCCATTTATTTTGATAATGTCCCCATGAAAACCTCCATTTGATTCAGGGATTTCCCAGCTAGCCATGGCAATGAAGACACCGGAAGAGATATTCTCAGTACATCCCTTTCCAATCACCATTGTATCACCATTGTTGTGGGTTATTACAGAGTTGTATATCCCATTTATATCCATTGTTGGGGAATCGCAATTTGTCGAGCATATCATCATTGTTATACCCAGATACGTAAACTGTTACATAGCGAACTGGAAAATCACAATTTTTAATGGGAAAATCAACTAAAAATTGCAATTTTCAATAGCTATGTTAGCTTGACATGTCTAATATCCCTTAAGAATAGTCCCACCATATCTTTCTGTTTGGTGGGTTGAACAGTTTAACCCCATTAAGCTCCCCGTATATTTCCATGAAATATTCCAGTTAATCCATTCATATCCCCATTGGTAATATTATCCCATCATATTTGTCTAGATGTTTCCCATCTAACCGTCACCATTATATAAGTTGAATATTGTGGGTTATAACATATCCATTCCAAAGCGGTGTAATACCACCATTTTTTTCACATATGTCTGATATCCCTCAAAAATGTTCCCACCATATCAGGACCATATCCCAATTGTTGGTTGATTTGACCAAATATGATTATAATATCCCATAAGATCCATGCTATATGTATATATAATATATATAATATATAGATACATGTCAATCACCCATGTAAAAATATTGATCACGTTTATGGATCATGTTTTATACATATATGAATATATATTATCTAAGATCTAATCATGTTTGATGATATATACACCGTAAAAAAAAAAGAACAAGATGCAGCCCACGAACCCGAATGCTCACACGAACCTTCTTGACACTCCTGACATGACACTCTTGGCAAGACACTCCTGGGAGACACTCTTGGGAGACATTCTTGGCATGACACTCCTGGAAGACACCCTGGGCATGACACGCTTGGGAGACACTCTTGGCATGAC
>BGPT01001678.1:28708-51580 GCA_003297045.1 Symbiodinium sp. clade C Y103 | reverse complement strand
CAAAACGACTTTCGACACGTCTTGAAACACGTTGGAATGTCACGAAGTGCCACGCCTGCCACGCGAAATGACGTTGCGACACGTTTGAAACGTCCAAAAACGACCACCTTTGCAGCTTCCCNTGAAACACGTTGGAATGTCACGAAGTGCCACGCCTGCCACGCGAAATGACGTTGCGACACGTTTGAAACGTCCAAAAACGACCACCTTTGCAGCTTCCCTCATAGGCACGGCCATAGGGCCCTCACGCGGACGGTTGCGGACGGTTGCGGACGGTTGCGAACGGTTGCGAACGGTTGCGGACGGTTGCGCAACGTCCGGCAAACACACCCTCAACCCCCAAACCCCCAGAGTGAAACGGGAACCCTTGCTACGCATTCGGGGAAAAAAACACATCACGCCCGAAACTGCCCCCAGGGCACACACACACACAGATATATATATATATATACAATATGCATTGGATCCTTGGATCCACATTATTATGTATCGAAGTTCTATGATCATCAAATTTGTATGTGTACAGATAGGATCTTTAAAATCGAATCATGTGTATATTGATTGGATATTTCATCCATTTTACTACATATCCAATTTATGTCATCACATCTTGTACCCTCTGGTAAACTAACATAACTATGGAAAATCACAATTTTTAATGGGAAAATCCATTATAAATGGCTATGTTCAATATCTATGTTAGTTTACCAGAGGGTATGTCCAATATCCCTTAAGAATATTCCCATTGACCAATCCATTGACATCCAATTTCTATATTTGATGGTAAAAACCATGGTTACCGGTTTCCGGTGAATTTTCCCATTAACCAATCCATTGACATGTCATTCATCTTGTATAGATCATGTATATCCACAGATCATTTCGAGGCCTGGGATGTGTTGCCCAAGCTCGCCAAGCAGAAAGTCCTGACGCTGGGCGATCCGGGCTGCGGACACCCCGCGAAGTTCCGGAACAAGGCGCGGCGCGGTGGTTAACCAATGGTGATTTCATGGTGATTCAATGGTAGGTGAATGGTGAGTTCATGGGATTTACTGGTGATTTAGTGGTGATTTAATTGGGATCTATTGGAATTTATTCGTGATTTGATGGGATTTAATGGAATTTAATGGTGATTTACTGGGATTTAATGGAATTAAATGGTGATTTAATGATGATTTAATGGGATTTAATGATGATTTAGTGAGAATTTAATGGACGTATAATGGAATTTCACTGGACTTGAGGGTGATTTTATGGTGATTACCCCACAAGCCATAGTGATTGAACTGGAGATTTCATGGGAATATGGAATAGAACGGGGAATTCAACGGAGATCTAGTGGAAGTCTTATGGGATCATTGTTTTCATCCATTTGGGATATGGGTCCAACTCAGAAAAAACACCAAACTTGGGTGCAACACACTTCGGGTTCAAACCTGCCGTTGTTTCTTGGTGCTGGGCCTGACGACCACGAGACAAAGATGGGGTCCCTTTAGCTGCCCCATTTGAAACCCAATCCAACCAGAATCCCACATACCACATACAAAGACGAATCAACTACCAAAACTACAAAACTCCAAAACATACAAAGTCCAACATACAAGTAGAAGAATCAACAACCAAACTCCAAATCCGAGATTATGAAATGACATGAAAACAACATTGTTTCGTGGATTAAGTCCGCTTCTAACACTTGTTTTTGGTACAGTCACCGCTCTTGGCTGGTGAAATCAGCATATTTTGGAGCCTCGCAGCATGGCACGTTCGCAGGAACTGCCGTTGGGTTGTTGGGAGATGCAGCAAAATCCCTGGGGCGGGGAGTCTCTGCAAGGCACGCACGTTTCCGGGGTCCCATGGGTTGTGGCTTGCAAGAATCCAATCCCATTCCACTAGTATAAAATATATAGTATTGTACCATATTGTACCCCAGAAAAGGATAGAACAGTATTTCTTACTTACCATTAAAACGGGCGTTTCTATACCGCCAAAACCAGTGGTTTTATTACTGGCTCTGTCATGTTGGAGGTTGATGTCGGATCCATGGTGCTCCAAAATTGAAAAGATGTTTCAATCACATAGGCTAAAAGTGGAATACAAACAGTTTTGTCCCAAAATACCAGTTGTAAGTCAGCAAGTCGCCCCATTTATGGAATGATAACACCATTTCAATAAGACGTCAAAGATAATTGGCTGGTAAATGGGCTCTACCTGAAGGAGGGATATAAACACGATACACATGGGAGAAATTAGCAACTGATTATTGCTTGGATGTGCGGAATTTTGGAATATCACCAACGAAAAATGGAGTTTGTAAGTTGTGAATGCATGGGTTTGTCCATTGAAAATTCTTGGGTTCCGGGTTTGTTTTGGGACAATCTTGTATTTCCCATTGGCAATTCTGCACATTGAAGCCACCCAGTAGGCATCCTATATTTCCTGGTGTCTCCTTCCGTAACCATAATTGAAACATATTGAAACTCGGGCATCAACATGTTTTAAGAACCGACATTTTAGGGGGGTAGACATTCTGGACTTTCTTCATTTTCATATAGTCACCATGCTATTGGGGTCAGCATCGCTTGAGATGGTAGTGAAGAGGGCAAAGCTCGCTGGGGGGCGATATCAATCTCAACCGGATTACCTTCCGGTAGATATTGACATAGATATCCACCATTCGTACAAGGTGGGGCCCCCCTTAGTTATAAGTTGGTTTATAACCACCATTAACTATAGTTATATCTACTATATACCATAACATACCATAGTGAAATTGGAGTTATAAATTGACTTGGCTATCGAACGGGGGCCCCACATTGTAGATATTTTTCCCTTAGGAGTCCATGTCTTTTTGTTGTGTCCATATCTTCCACGCCATTCCCGCGATTTTATCGGATTGCCAGGACAGGGGACAAACCAGGATCTGCATTCGCGGTGTTTTTTTTGCCTAAAGTTGTCATGCCATTCTGATAGACATGGTGTTCCAAAAATGGGGTTGGATCAAAGACCCATGAGATGTGAAAAATCTTCTTTAGATGAGCTGCAAGGCTGTTTAGACTGGATTGGTTTATGGGAAAATCTACAGGAAACCATGGTTTTTACCATCAATTTTGGGGGTTTCCTGTAAATTTTCCCATAAACCAATCCAATGATGTCTAGACTGTTGATAATCACATATTGGCATATATGGTCATTACACTATGATCGCACAGATGCCTGGCGAGGGGGACTCAAGAGAAACACTTTGCAACAGCTAGATATGGTTGCAGTACCTGGCTTCTCAGCAATATCGCTGAATTTGTAATGGCTCCCCAGGAAAGATAGCAACGTTCTGATTCACAACTATGTTTTGATACTTGTCGTCCGATGTTCCTTTTTTTTGGTGCTATATCATAGGTTCCGACAGGAACAACTACTTATTCCAAATGGTGGCATCTAATGCCTGTTTTCTTTGGGGAGCATCCCAGGAAGGGTGACATTTGGAATAGAATTCTTCACCAGTTACAAAATTGCATGATTCCCAATGTATACTGTTAAATATTAATCATACCACCTGAAATTTGTGTATTGTCAGTTGCATCCTTCTTTCAATGCCTCATTGGGATTTGTCCAACACTAGGCTACAGGCGCCCAATTTTCAGACAAGCCCATGTACTTGCTACGACCGTCGACCCAATTTGACATACAATTACTTGTTCGTTTATTGTTATCAGTTTACCTTGTCTAGTCACCATTTGCCCATCAACATTGCAACAAAGCTATCCCCCATTTTCAGACACATTTATATCACATAATATCGCTGTATTCACGAGGGTTCCACAAATTACCTCAAATGCAAACCACCAGCAGAGGGTGGTTCAAAATCATCTTTTATTTGTGGTTGTTGGTGGTTAAACAGCGGTTTACTACATTGAAACATAATTGAAAGGGTCGCCCTTTTGTTTGGTAAGGAGGTTGATTGAATCCCCATGACATCGGGACATAATCACTATGTTTATCCATGATATCCATGTTCATCTATTGCCTTCGTTGAATCGCTTCTTTTATTCTTTGTGACATGACCATTCGGACCATTCGTGACAATGTGACTATTTAGATGTGAAAATCAATATCGATTTTGGTCAACACTTCCATATTTTCTGGGTTGCATCATGTTGAATCCCCTAATATCAACTCATGAAATATCATTGTGGTTGGTTTAATAGATATCTCCCATCATTACGTTGATTTTTGGTTTTAGGTGATCACCAAATCAGCATTGTATTATGAAAAAAATATATCACCCTTACCTGTTGGTGGGAAAACTAAACTCCGCATTTTTTCCCTAGTTGTACTGTGTTAGCTACCCCTTTAACAATCACGAAAAAAAGGTGATATACAATTTTGTGATCATAAATCACCAATCCATTTTATCATGACTTCATCATCATGTGCTAAAATCATCAATGTTATTTTACGTGATCACTAAAACACAATTTATGGTAGTTACATAGTTTTAAGTCCATAGAATGTAACTCGGATGTTCTATATACTACGGACTACTCGGCTGTTTAAATTTTAGTAGATTTAACTAACTATATTCATCAATGTTATACTTATATGATGTTCATTATATGAGCTCAAAAGACTCACTATAAGTTCATTATACACGGATGATTTCACTCACCGCCAGTGCCGTTACCCTCTCGTAAACTAACATAACTATGGGAAATCACCATTTTTCATGGGAAAATCAACTATAAATCACCATTTTCGATAGCGAACTGTTAGTTCACCAGAAGGTAAACCATCATTTTCCCATCAAAAATAGTGGATTTTCCCATAAAACATGGTGATTTCCCATAGGTATGTAACAGTTCACCAAAGGGTATTGAAAACAACTCCATCCGTGTTGCGCATCTTTTCCAGGTGAACTTAGTGCCATTCGCGTCCTGGCGGACATGGAGAACTTGGACAAGGCGGGGAGCAACCCGCCAGAAATTTCACCGGGCCAAAAACATGGGGAGTTTAAGCAACAAGAATAGGGGTTCAATGAAGATTTGTTGAATGGGTTTTATGGCAATTTATTAGTGATTTATGGGAAATATAAGGTGGATAGTGGTAGTAGAACAGGAATATAATGGGATCTCATAGGATTAATGTCCATGGACAATGGGACGTCATTGGACATGATGCTGATACGATGGTGATTTTATAGTTGTTTAGTGGGGATATAGCTGAGAACACCAACAATCACCATAAAACAAAGACAAACATGGGGATTTAAAATGGGACAAGCATACGGGGATATAGTATGATATAATAGAGCTCTCATGTTTGGTTGATGTAGGCAGTTGAACTAAGTTTTTTTTTTTGGATTATGCACTCACCCAAAACAGGGCTACCTAGGCATCTCCTGGATGGAAGCGGGAACAATGGGAGGTGGACCCGTGACGAGAGGTTGACCATCCCAGAAGAAAACCCATTGGAAGTGGGTAAAACAATGCCATAAACCATCCATTTGGGAAGGGTTGGAATACCACCTATAAAGATGGTGAGTTATTGGGGATGGTTTATGGCTTTGTTTTACCCACATTATAGAAGTGCATACCCAGGACCTAGGAATTCTTAGGGGCCATTTCGTTTCGCAATCGCCTGGCAATATATGCACAATACGCAACCGCAGCGCTCAAGGAATATTCATAGGAACCTGCCCCCACCCCTTTGGGTCCTACCCCTGTCAGGATAGTGGTTGCAGCTCCAAAATTCAGGACCAAAGCAGTGCCCAAACTAGTTTATCCTCGAAACACTGTAAGTACCAACTATCTACGGTACCCATCATATGTGCCCCCTTGTGGAAATTTCTATTGTGTTTGTTTGTTTTTTGTCCTCATGTAGTAGATGTTGGGGACATTCCCCCAGTGCTGAACTTCCAATCTCTATTGCTTGAACGCCTCAAGATGTTTTGGTTTCTTCCGAGTTTTGGTGAAAGCGTCCTTGTGAATTTCATTGGTCCAAATGTCCAATATGTTTCACGTATTACTGGGGATATACTAGGATGGAAATGCAAGTGATGGTATATTGGATACTGTCTAGGTAAATTATAACGACCTCACTGTGACCTCACTATATGGTTAGTATAGGGAATCATCCCCAAATGGCCTTAATTCAAATTAGTGAATTATTATAATTTACACAGATACTGTGGTTTTCCTCTTTTTGAGGTCGACACACTCCCTCCGTTCCGAGAGAATTTCGCTGGGCCGAACAACAGGCTGCGGGGGAGGCGTACTGTGCAGCGCATTCCAATGATGCAGTGGTGAAGAATTGCACCTTGCATGCGAGGATTGGGCCGACTGACCATTTAGGATTTACTGTAACCACAAAGTGGGGCCCCCAAACAGTATGAGTTGGTTTACCCTCTGGTAAACTGGTACATAACTATATGGAAAATCACTATTTCAATGGCCATTTTCAATAGCGAACTGTTAAATTGCCAGAGGGTATCACCTCATCGATCTAGTTCGATATATCCCCCAAATCAATCCGAATCAATCCAGCAGTTACTGTATAGTTATGTTTGCCTTAAGTTAGCTATCGCAGACAGAGGCCCCACATAAGCCAACATCTCGGATACTCCCTTAAACGGTTGGTTGAAGGGATAAGAATTTGGAAAACTTCATATAAGTATTTACCATCTATGTTCCTTCAATCAATGGGAATTTGAAGATCGGTTGATCCTTCGTAAGAAAGTGAATACTCCCATCGCAGTGAAGCTTTGCCGGGGCTGGAGCCATCCCATTTGGGCTGCGTTTCACCTGGCCGCGGATGATTCCAAGACTCCGAAAGGCTTGATTTGAGCAACGTCAGAATGATCAAATGGCCATATTTTGGATGGGAAGAAATATCTTCCCAACACATTGAGTTCGGATATATTATATGATATACCTATTATTGTACAGCAATTTTGGATGTGACAATCATTTTGTTCAAACGAGTCTTGAGGGTTTTCCTGTAAGTGTTCAAATTGGTTGAGCTGATCCTTGCAGCCAGCACTTACTGTACCGCCCTTTCTTTGTCCCCAGGTAAGAAATTCTATGATGGACGTCGCTCGAATGAACCGTTGGGACTGGACAAAAATGAGATATGTTTGACTCCTTGCTACGGATAATAAATAGTACCAATCATTGTCTCTTATACATATTTAGCAATCATAAATCATCCCTCATGTTGTACAATGCTTCCATCACAGTTATTGGAGGAGTTCAAAAGTTCAAAACATCATTTTGTTTGATAGATTTTTGGTGGTTTTGTATGTTCAAAGGGTGGTTAAAACCCTTGGAAAGATGATGAGTAAATAGTGAATTCAGAATGGGTCTACAGTATTGAGTATTGTTTGATTTCTTGGGTGGTGAGGCTATTGGTTTCATTCTCCTCCGGTGTCCTCAAACGTGGCAAGCTGGGAAATCCCCGAACTGGAGGTTTCGTTCGCTGGGAAAATCCATGAAAATCCCCTACAAATGGTAGATTTTCCATCGCCATGTTTGATGACACCAGAGGGTAGTTGTTCGCTTCAACCTAGAAATGGAATGATGACCCCCAATGTCGACCAGTTTTTTTTCGGGTGGCTCAACCACCAATCAGGTTGTTTGAATCAGTTTACCACCTGGTAAACACGCCTGTGGCTAGAAAATGAGCCATTTGAAGGTGATTTTCTTGGGGTTGCGTTTCCATTTTATCCCCATTATACATATGTATATATATATATATATACATGTATATCCCTATCAATCCCCATTATTAATCTTGTTTAATGCAATGTTTATAGCATTGAGTTCCGACATTGTCAACAACAACAACAAAACCTGGGAAGTAGACAGGGCCGTTGGAGTATCCCGAACGATCAGACTGCACTACAGTTCGTAGTCGGCCATGTGCCGCTCTCATTCATCTTGAATTGAGCCCTCTTTGATTTTCAGAATAATTCTGAGTACATTTAAAGTAAATCATAGTAAAAGCCAAGTGTTTTTTTCTCCAAAGTTCACCATTATATCGGTGGACTACATCATCCTAAATCATCATATTTACATGTTGTCATTTCAAATCCCTCCATCTTTCCCAATCATATTTTCTGTGTTTGCTGCACCATGCTGAGCTGAAAGCTACAAGGCCATGTGCCCATCATCCACCACGTCAACAACATCGCCATCCACGCCTTGGCTCGGCAGTTGCTGGACCATGAGACTTCCGCCACGGCGGCCGCGGTGGTGCCGGCGGCAACGACTGTGGCTGTGGTGACCGCAAAGTGACTTGGAAAAAAACCAGGGACGGGTCAATTTCTTCGTGAAGTTGGGCTTTTGTTCGACAATGTAGAGGCAATAAAATTTGATGATATCTTGTGAAACCAGGTTGTTATACTCCCAAAATAGGTATATGTTGATCAATATTGAATATGGATTTTACTCCAAAAAACAGAAGGTATAAATATGTCATGGGTTCAAATGGGCTCAATGTTCACACTAAACACGACCAAGTGATCACAATTGATCCAGGACGCGTTCGAGCGTGGCTCGGACATATTCCAGGTACCAACACGGGTTGGTTTGATCATCCTGATCATGGGGGATACCCTAAATCCAAGGATTGATCATTATAGTCCCTATGCTTACCCTCTGGCAAGCTGTTAGATAACTATGGGAAATCACCGTTTTTTTCGGGGAAAATCAACTAGAAATCACTTAGACGCTGCTAGGACCCAAGAACATTCACAATGTGGAATTCGACGTGCCTGCTTTCTATGACCTTCTGAAGCGTGACATCAAATCAGGCAATTCGCCTCCGCAAGAATATGTTCGAAGTCGCCTAGGTCTACGGGAAGCAGCCACTGCCTGCTTCATGAGCTCGCGCATAGGAGCTCAAGGAATCAAAGCTCTCCGAAGGTTTCTGAACTCCGTGAACCATGTGGATGCCTTGTGTGAAAGAATTGCCTGTTGCAGCCGACGAGCTGTATGTGTTTTGCAAGAAGCCTCCAACATATCAGCAGAGCATGAGAAACCAACACACCTCCCTGCTGACAAGCGGCTGTTGGCATGGCGTCGAAAATCAACGATCTTCATCTTGAAGGGTGACACGTTGTATGTGTTCTCGACTTCAATGGTCAGCGAGATCACCGATGCAGCGGNCATCTTGAAGGGTGACACGTTGTATGTGTTCTCGACTTCAATGGTCAGCGAGATCACCGATGCAGCGGCGTTGCTTTCTGGACTTGACACAGCGCACCTGGTGACTGGTTTGATACCAGAGGATGTGAGCTATGATGAGTATGCTGCGCGCATAGGACAGAAGGCCATGTCCTTGATCACTGAGGTTTCATTGAGCCGTGATACACTTGGGGCTGTCAGCATAGCCCGCCGTGAGCATCAAGTTTGGTATGGAGACTAGAAATGGCCATTTTCAATAGCTATGTTAAATTACCAGAGGGTAAAGTGTATGTTTTTCTATATACACAGGTATACCATTGTATACCTATTTTTTTTAAATTAATCCACATGGGCATGGTAGGGTTTTAACACAGTCAAGAGACCGCGGTGTACTTGCGTTGCAACCAATGAACACTGGGGAGTGCAATCACCTTATACATCAGGACACGCCAATGTACCCAAAAGGAAAATCCAATCATTGTCCAGGCAGTCCAAGTGCCCAACAAAATGGTGGTGTTGAAAGCAAACAAAGAGCAACCAAGAAGGACATACTGTATGTATATACTTTTGACAAAATTCAAGCTGATATTACCAAGCTGCTTGGGTTTTAAGCGCCGATAAGTCCCAGAGTCTACGTCAGGTTGACGACCACCACCACAACATCCACCACCGCATCAAGCGTAGCAGCCGCAACAGCAGCTGCCGCTGCAACAGCCGCGGCCGTGTTCACAACTGCCGCGACCACAGCAGCTGCGGTGCCGGCGGCGGCAGAGCGGATGGATGCGAAGTCAACCAACGGATCTGCAGGGAACATGACGCTTGGCACGATCTGGGTGAGCAAATGTCACCAAAGAAATTAGGGTCTTAGGCAACAATCACCTGCCTAGGATGGGTCATTTCTGGCATCTCTATTCGGTCCTGTCTTTGTGTTTGCTCAACTATCCACTATAGCTACATGTTTCCCTGACAATTTGGCTTATGATTGAAAGAACCAGATAATGGGTCCATAGTATATAGGATAATGGACAAAGAAGATCAAAGAAGGAACATGGTGATAAGATTGTAAAACAATCCAATTACTATCATCATTTTCAAGTGAGACACTTTTTTTTTGCTATATCCGCAAGCAGGCATCCCACTTAGTATCTCACAACTGCTATCCCATCAATGTATTATCTATAAATCGGATAATCGCTAGTTGAAGTTGTTGAAATTGTATATTTTTTATAAACTGGGATATATCCCAGTAGCAACGCATGTTGCCTTGGAGTTTATCCATCCGTTTTTCCATGTTTTTCCGATTTCAGCACCTAGAACTCCGCAGTTTCTGAGGACCTTGTTCTGCTTCGCTTGGTCGCCACGCCGCAAGAATGACGAAGGCGTCCTCAACGAGGCCGGGCTGGTTTTCACGGCGCACCAAGGTTTAAAGATCGTCGGGAATTTCAAGTGGGAAATGAGTCGTCTTTAAACATCCAATTGGAGGGTATCTTATTTTTGAGGAAGATCCATCTTTTGAGGTATTGATGTACTATGTGTGTATATGTATAAGTATCCCTGTAGATGTGTGTAGTACTTATGATGTGTATATATATATACACATGTATGCTATGTCCATGTACATATATATACACATGTCATTACAGCTGGAATGATGGCTAGCAAGGGAACTCATCCCCAAATAGCCTCATTCCAACATAATTCAGCTATTTTCAGGTCAGTGAGTAATTATATAGAGTATAGATGGCCAAATTCACTGGTGTCACATACCTCATTGGATTGGTTTATGGGAAAATTGACATCGGAAACCCCCAAAATTCATGGTAAAAACCCATGGTTTCCGGTGAAGATCTTCCCATAAACCAATCCAATGAATAGCCCTGGGCCAAATCTGATCCCATCACAGGTCCGACGGCAGTACAACAAGTGCGACGGTCCGAAGCTCAGCGACGGGTGAATTCGTTCAGGGAGCCGAGGTCCAAGGAGAGATGGTCAAGATCCTGATAGGTTTAGGGATTTAGGGATGGTATAGGGGATAGGATGCTGAACACATATGTATATATATATATATAATTATATATATATATATGTATATATGAACATGTATATACACATATTATAAAGTATACTGTGAATTGCAAGCCTGGTTGATGAATTAAAACACTGGCTTCACTGTTTGAAAGTGCCTTGAAAAATGGTGATTAAGATGCTACTCCTGCAGTGAAACAGCCTTCCCTCACTTGGGAGACTGGGTCACGTCTTTAAAAGTATTGACTTTTTGGTGCACAAGTCTGTTGGACACCTATCATTTGATTAACCAACTTCTCATAGTTGCCATGCCAACCTCACTCCACATTTGCCCATGGTTCAAGTCTCTGCTTCAGAGTTGCAGTCCCCATGGTTGATGGAGTTTAGTCTCAATGTGCTGTTGGTTCAGCTTGGGATTGGCCCATTCACAGAGTTCAGTTTAAGGCTTACCTATTTGGTTTTGGCCCATCCCTATATCTGAACATGGGTCAGAAACAAACAATCAACATCATGTTGCAGTGACACATTGGCGCCTGTGTCCAAATTGGAGGGAACATTTGGGGGAGGGACAGCAGCATATCTGCTGGTAAGTTTTATGGCTTCTGCTCAATCTTCCCTCAATCCAATGAAAATAGGTATGACATTCCCTCATAATTTGTCCTAGTAAACTTATCATTTGTGGCGTAAATCCCCCAAAGCACACAATTCTGACAGACACACATATCCATTATTCATTGGTTAATTCTCAAGTTGTGATGGTTAAACATTAAACCCTGGGTTTCATAGTTAGTTCCATCCAATTATAGTATCACCACAGAGTATCCCGGTCTAGCCCCATTATAGACGGAGTTAAAACATGTTCAAACCCAATCCATTGAAACTGGTTATAAGTCAGTTCATAAACCCACCACATATAGATCTACCATAAACCAAGTAAATCCACTTATTTACGCCAACTGAACACTTTAACTTCAACTTTCCCGTGTTTTTTTGCCAAAATCCATTTTTTTTCCGTCCCCAATTGTAGGTTGGTCGAACCCCCATTCTATTCCCATGATTTCCTCAGCGGATTCATACGGGGCACCATTGATTTGGGGACCCAACGTTCACCAAAATCAACCCACCACCAAACCAACTTAGCAAAAGTCAACCCACTTAAGGATTAGTTTAACGATTTACTCAACCCCATTCCGGGCAGTTGCGGTTGGTTCAACCTTTCCTTGCCATGTGTTGCCCTCCCACAAGGTGGTGCCTACCTAGTTGTAAGTTGGTAGACCTAACAACTATGTCAATATATCTACCATAAAACCAGCAATTCACCAAATTATTTCCACCAACTTCGTGACTGTACCCTATATGTGGATGCCTCATTAGTTGTATCAAATTGAATCCCGACTCCTCCAGATTCCCATCTTCCAATATTTGATAGTTGGGTTTATCAATATATCCATGCATTGTAGCCCTAAGCCTAGTTATTTGCACCAACGTTCCTATCAGAATTCATTAGACATCCCAATTTTTCGTGCTAAAATCAATCTTTTATGGTCAAGACATAGCTGGGTGTCCCCACAGGACATTTGTTCTTCACCGACACTGAGAGTCCCAACAAGACCGACGAGGAGGACTTCGTGAGGCTGACCCTGCCACAGCAGAGGCTGCCGCTGGGCTCGCAAGGAGAGCGCAACGCTTGGGATTGGAAGATCAATTGCCCACGCGTAGGGGGGGTTAGCCAACAGAGGTTACCCTCCTGGGAGTCAAATGCTACAGAGGTTACCCTCCGGTGTCATCAAACGTGGCTACCTGAGAAATCCCCGAACTAATGACGCTTTCTAGCTGGGAAAAGCATCTATTGACGATGGATTTTCCGGTGCCATGTTTGATAACCTCAGGGTATGGGTATTCCATGAAATTAGAATATAGTTTATTTGTGATTTATAATGGTGGTCAGGGTTGGACAACCCCCCAAAGCCAGTACAATGGTGGTATAGTGTGAATATATTGAAGATGTAAGGGGGATATCATGGGAGATTATTGGTTTTGAACAAATTGCTGATGTCCCCAATTGGAGCTAATCTCATGAAATCTGGGTAAATAATAACAACCTCACTGCGGTGTCCCTGGAATGATATTGGAATGATGATTGAGTATCCCAAAGTTGCCAAACATTTCAGGCCAGTGAATTATTGTAATTTATCTAGATAATTAGATCTACTTGAAATTAGTCATTTAGATATCAAGCCATTGAATTCATTTCTTTGTTTTTTCTCATGTCCAAATTGCTATCAATGTTGCTGGCGTTATTTCTATTTGCTAAAGATCTAAAGCTCCACTGAGCAGTGAACCATTCTAAGGTTTCTACGGGACCACAGAAATACAAATGTTCGGGCACTAATACACAGTACATACCATCATGGTATATTAACAGTTCGACCCTGAGAATAGCTATTTTTGGAGGAAACTAATCTTCCAATCCCGATTAATGCCACGGTCTATGTTAATTTACCAGAGGGTACGTTTGTGTGCGAATTTGTTTTGGAAAAGCTCACAGCCCCCGCTGCCGAAAGCCTAAAAAGCGCCGAGGGCGCGGACGCACGGACAATGGTGGGGGGACCAAGTTTGAGCAGTTGCAGTTGGGTATTCAATGGGGATTTAAGCATGGTTTAAAGGGGGTTTACCATCAAGCATATGGTGGTTTCCTAAAATGGGGGTACCCCTAAATCATCTATTTTATAAGGTTTTCCATATATTGCAAACCAACCATTTTGGGGTACCCCCATTTTAGGAACCCCCAATATAGGGTAATTGATGTGAATTGAAAAATGATGGTTGGTTCATGAGAAGTTCGGGGGTCACACTAAAGATTTGTATCTTCCAGTCTGTGAAATCCTACGAACCAGCCAGTATAAAGGGACTACAGAGGCTTTTGAACATATCTCTATATATCCCTAGTAATGACTGAACTAACATGGACATTGCCCCTACTGATCCTACTAGATTAAGTGGTGTTACTAATAATCCACTTACTGGGGCGAGCCGCCAACGGAAGTAGTTCGCTATTTGAAAAGGTATTGGTGCTTGGATGATGCCTGATGTTGTAGACATGTTTGCTTGCCACTACTGCAATTTGTTTTTAGTTGTTTTTAGTGATTATACCCGAGGTTTACTCTGCTATATTTTGTTCGACTTACACCCTTCATCACAGACAGTTTATATGCACAACTGTTGCTTGAAGGATATCCTTACGCCATCCTCATGTTGCTGATGATTATCCATCTTACCCCATATGAATATATGCAATGATTACCCCTCGAGCTGTTGGTAAGACAAATAGCTGTGGTTGTTGGGTTGACGTTGCAAAAATCAGACATTTCCTGGTGCCTTGGCAGGTGCTGTTTTTTCTCAACTTACACATGTTCTATCTTATCATAAGTCTGCCACTTCCTAACCCCATTTTGCTGGGTCAATCTGGGTTCCCACTCAAGCTGCAACATGTCTATGGACCACTGTTTTCCCATAGTTAACACATGGTAATTGTATGTGTATATATATATATATATATCTATATACAAATATTTATTTATATTATAATATTATATATGTATGTGGGCTGTGTATTCATGGTTCAGTCCCCGCTAGTGTTGAATCCTCGAGAGTTCCCACGACGTGACGACGTTTTGCCCCCACACATGATGTTGGTGGTACAAGGTGGTGCCTGCTCGACCCCATCCAACTAGGGTTATTGAATCAGCGTAAACCCAACAGGTTGTCTATAGTGAAATTCATCTACTTAGCCCCCCGAACTGGAGCAGCACCTTTTTTGGCACGCTGCTTCATCCTGTGTATCCCATCATATTCCCACCATGTCCACATGTCGGGAATTGTGGTGCTGTGGTTGCCCTGAAACATGGACCACCAGGAACACCAGCAACATTCTCACTAAATCCCATCTTTAATCTTTGTCTAAATCTAAACCCCTCATGATCGAATATATTTCAAGATATTCCAACGTGTAAATTCCAAATTTCTCAGGTATGGTTGGTTTTATATCTCATGACATAAAACGATGTTTTCGGAGGCACTTGACGGTGAGATCATTATGATCGGAGGTTGGTTTCGCACATGAACAGATTTGTGCATCTTCGAATGCGACGAGGCGCCTTCGTCTTCGCCTGCTGTTGGGGGATACAAAGACCTTCTGACAGCGTCATGCAGATCGGCGACGACACTTTCATGTGGGAAGACAATAATGGGCTGCAAATGGCGTCCACTCCGCCAGCCGTTTCGCATCCCCAACTTAAAAGATATCATCAAACACTGGCGGGCCCAGGAGTTGAGTGATGAAGCGAGCAGGGCAGACTATAACGGCCAAAGTGCCGGTGTGTCTCAAAATAAGGGATCGACGAGCTGTGAGACTTGGCACCGGAAATCATGTCACACCTGCAGAAAATCTGGCTGTTCCCCCAAGTCATCATTTGGGTTTGTTAGCTTGGATGCGCGGACGCGGGGCAAATGGTAGAGAGAAGGATGCGCTGTGGATGATGGATTGTCCCATCTAGACATAGGTTGTAACTACGGTTATTCACCATTTACCCTCTGGTTATTTAACAGTTCGCCATGGAAAATTGCGAATTTTGGATGATTTTCCCATGAAGAAACCTCCATTTAGTTCGGTGATTTTCCATGGCGAACTGTTAGTCATAACCCGAGGGTATATGAAATCCTATCTATATTGATTGATAGATACCTGGGATGATTCATGGATAGTAGATGGATAATCCTATCTATCTATGATTGTGGAATATTATGGATATATGGATAATAGATGGATAATGGAAAAATAGATTGATAATCCTATCTATATTTGATTATGGAATATAAGTGGGTTTATAACTCCAATTTCATTATGGTTTATGATACTGATAACTATACTTAATGGGGATTATAAACCAACTAACATCACTGGGGGGCTCCACATTGTATCTTCTGCAAGAACAAGTGCTCTCATTGGAAGCCATTCCACCAAACAAAGAAAAATAATAAAAAATAATTCATAATAAATTATGTTGTTTTAGTGTGACNTCTTCTGCAAGAACAAGTGCTCTCATTGGAAGCCATTCCACCAAACAAAGAAAAATAATAAAAAATAATTCATAATAAATTATGTTGTTTTAGTGTGACCACTTTTGGGCTTAAATCTGGGGTTCTATATCAATACAGTTCAGGCCTTTTAGTTCCAAGACCTTACTGGTTTTGCTAATGATGTTTGATCTATTACATACATGATTGGTGGGATAGAGATGTGGCAAGAGCCACTATAGTCAGATTGCTGCCACTGACTGGAAACACTTTTTGAGCCCAGGCCTTTGGGCTCAAATCCTCCCTGTGTGGGTGTCGGCTAAGCCATGGGGTCGTCTAAGAAGGAGAAGAAGCACAAGAGAGACAAAGAGTACCTAAACTAAAGCAGAGTTTTGACCAATGTTTTGTGCTTCCTGTGATGATGATGAAGTAGCCATCAAAGGTCTTTGTGTTTTTTAATCATTTGAAGCAAAATGGCATTGATGTCAATGTGAATTTCTTGGTGATAGATGATCAATCATTGGGATGAGCATTGAATCTTATAATAATTTTCATGTAGCACCTTTACCTGGAGAAGTGGGTCTCCCTGCCAAGGACCAACCTGATGGTACCTCAACAACACCAGCCACCACCACCACCACCTGGGTGGCAGATCCTTGATATTGATTCATTGGTTGGGGACAAGTGCTACATAAATTGTGCCATTTCAAGATCACATGAAAGGTATGAAGATATAATCCATGCTTTACAGTGCCCCCACTTATGGAATCCTGCACTTACCCACTGCAGTATAGCTCCTGGTCCTGTTGTTGTTGTTGTTGTTGTTGTGGTTGTTGTGGTTGTTGTTGTTGTTGTTGTTGTTGTTGTTGTTGTTGTTGTTGTTGTTGTTGGTGTTGGTGTTGGTGTTGTTGGTGTTGGGGTTGGTGTTGTTGGTGTTGGTGTTGGTGTGGTTGTTGGTATTGGTGTGGTTGTGGTTGTGGTTGTGCTCTTGGGTGTGCTTTTGGTTGTGTTTTGGGTTGTGGTTGTTGTTCTATACCCATCCTGGCTAGAAAAGTGCTCAGGTATGCACAGCACCAGCAGCAGCAGATGCAGGGACCTGGTGGTGCCTAGGGTTTGTTTATGAGAGCAAGATTGTGTGGGGTTGCTGTATTTTCCACCAACAACAAATTGTTTCAAGTGAATCTGATAAATTCAAGTCAGCATTGGAAGATACCTATGGAAATACACCTCCATTGCATTGAACTTAGAATCCTGTAAAAAATAGATGCTCTGAGTAGCCTAGCTTGCAGCCTCAGGTTTGCAGCTGGTACCCATTGGTGCTCCAGCTTTGCCTCCATCCTCTGGCCATGGTTCTGACCTTCAGTCTGAGAGTGATGATGACTCCAGCAGTTCCAGCCCCTTGGCATGCATGTTGACCCACAATCATGGCAACTTCTTTTGAGAAACCTTCTTTGCTCCATCATTCCTTATGCCAATCATTAAGGTTCTTCTTCTGACAAGAGCTGTGGCTGCAAAAGGGGCCAGGACCAAGGGTGAAACATGAATTCTTTGGGGAATCACTTGGATAAAGCTGAGTTATGGCATTGTTGGCATGGGGTGTTTGTAAAGATATTAGTCCAATGCAGCACATGCAGCAGCCAAGGAAAAAGAGGAGATCTGGCAAAAAGAGGAAAAGTCATGGCAAGGCCAAGGACAAGAAGGCAAAGAAAAGCAAAGGCAAGGTTGAGAGTGAACCACAGAATATCCAAGGTTCAGGCACCAGGCCAGTTAGGTATGAAATGTAGTCAGAATTGATCAAACTACTTGGATGTCATGCAAAAGTGTCTTGCACTGCAGCATCAGCAGGGGCCACACAAAGTATGCACTCAAACTTAATCTTTGGCCACAGGTGATTCTTTCTAATCACCACTAGCTTCCATGGGGTTATGTAAAATGATATGGAGGAACTTTGCAATGTAACCCCTGATGAGTTGGTTTCTGCCCACCACTGGTTCAAGTGCAGCAGGAAAGTCAGAAAGTTCTGATGCAGACAGCTCCTTGTCTTGTCCTATTTCCATCCATTGGTGGCACAGTNTTTCTGCCCACCACTGGTTCAAGTGCAGCAGGAAAGTCAGAAAGTTCTGATGCAGACAGCTCCTTGTCTTGTCCTATTTCCATCCATTGGTGGCACAGTCTTGAATTCATTTATTCAATGATTCAGTCATTTAACCAGGAAAGGTTTCAATCATTCAGATTCAATTCACCCAAATGATTCCAATCATTTCCAACCCCTTATCTGAACATAAGATGATGCAGTGCTGGAAGGTTATATGATCCTGGAACTGCTATGGTATGCTATTTCTTTGGTGACACTACAACATTTTGATGTACCCAGTGGGGTTCCAATTAATCTTAACCTACCAAGAGCCACCAATCTGAGGCACTACACTGGATCAACGAAGTGTCCCAGCAGTGCAGCTGGGGAGGTGCAAAAAAAAACGCACCAACTTATTCCCAAGGTACTTGGGCTCCAAACTATGATCTTGAATTGTATCATGTTGCATTTATCTTGTCCAAGAAGAAAACCATGACTCATCCTTATCATGGGGTTTATTTACCTGTGACTGACAGATGTCATGTAGACCAGTTGCAGGTAACCCAGGTCAGTAAGAGGTGACCAAATCCAGGAATATCTTTTCCAAGAAGAAAACCATGACTCATCCTTATCATGGGGTTTATTTACCTGNTGCAGGTAACCCAGGTCAGTAAGAGGTGACCAAATCCAGGAATATCTTTTCCAAGAAGAAAACCATGACTCATCCTTATCATGGGGTTTATTTACCTGTCACTGACAGATGTCATGCAGACCAATTGCAGGTAACCCAGGTCAGTAAGAGGTGACCAAATCCAGGAATATCTTTCCCAAGATGAAAACCATGACTCATCCTTATCATGGGGTTTATTTACCTGTGACTGACAGATGTCATGTAGACCAATTGCAGGTAACCCAGGTCAGTAAGAGGTGACCNGAAAACCATGACTCATCCTTATCATGGGGTTTATTTACCTGTGACTGACAGATGTCATGTAGACCAATTGCAGGTAACCCAGGTCAGTAAGAGGTGACCAAATCCAGGAATATCTTTTCCAAGAAGAAAACCATGACTCATCCTTANACAGATGTCATGTAGACCAATTGCAGGTAACCCAGGTCAGTAAGAGGTGACCAAATCCAGGAATATCTTTTCCAAGAAGAAAACCATGACTCATCCTTACCCTGGGGTTTATTTACCTGTGACTGACAGATGTCATGCAGACCAATTGCAGGTAACCCAGGTCAGTAAGAGGTGACCAAATCCAGGAAATTGGCTTGCAGACATTCTGAGGCGTGATCAATTAAGGATGCTCACGAAGGTTGACCAGAACCTGTTTGCTGATGGCCAAAGGTCACTGAGCTCAATTAAAGAAGGGAAGGAAGTTGAGCAATGAGATTAGTATGGTGCACTGACCTCTCTATTCATAGTCTTATCCCCAAGAGGAGCATTCTATTGTTAGTGGCAGTTTCTATTAGATACCCACCACCAGAGTCAGATTGTTTTCATATTAGCCTTGACTTCACTTCTGGGCCCTTCAGGAATTTGCTCAATGAAGAAGAGGTATCTATGTGTCTCTGGCTGGCCAGTGGATGGCCCCCACAGATGAAGGTCAGAGATTTGAGAGCAGGCAACAGAGGTGAGCTGACACTTTGATTGAGTATGGGGTGGCTGTTCATAATGTTGCTGGTGAGTTGCTGAGGGCTACCATGATCAAGGCCAAGTAATGGGCCAATGAAATTAGAAGAAGTGTGCAGTTGGTGCTTCTTTCAAATCCAAGCCAACCAGCCAACCTAAGGATCACAAAATTCCTAGAGGCCAAGGACAGACTGACTGAGAGGAATGGTGGGTGCAGGCTTGCTGAGGTGAGTGCAGACTACAAGAATCTAGACCCTTAATGGCNGACTGAGAGGAATGGTGGGTGCAGGCTTGCTGAGGTGAGTGCAGACTACAAGAATCTAGACCCTTAATGGCAATTTCATTGAAAGGTTTGTACATGTTGTGGTTTAAAGTTTGATGCAACCAAATTTGCTTCATTCAACCACCAAGATGTCCTTGCAATGACACTACATAGGGAGAGGGGTAGCAATTTCAGCCTGTATATTGGTTTCAAGTTTGATGCAGCCAGGTTGGTTTTGTTCAGCCACCAAGATGGTTTTGACTTGTTGGACTGGGTTTCAAAAGTACACCAATCAGTATCTGATGGGGTTGAAATGAATGAGCAGTGTNTTGGTTTTGTTCAGCCACCAAGATGGTTTTGACTTGTTGGACTGGGTTTCAAAAGTACACCAATCAGTATCTGATGGGGTTGAAATGAATGAGCAGTGTGGTTTGTTGACAAAACTAAGGCAGAGGTGGCAAACAAATATGGTTGGGAAGATGTGTGGGCAGGAAAGCCTATTGGAGTGCCTAGGCTGGTTCAGCACAGCAGCAAAAACAAATTCTTGGTTTAAGCCTATTAACCAAAAGGGTTCNGAAGATGTGTGGGCAGGAAAGCCTATTGGAGTGCCTAGGCTGGTTCAGCACAGCAGCAAAAACAAATTCTTGGTTTAAGCCTATTAACCAAAAGGGTTCTGTTTCAATTTCATCCATCAGAAGGAATCAGTAGTTGGCATATCCATGACCATAGCTTCCCAGCTGAGGCTACCAATCCTCCTGATCATCAATCACCTCTGAATGATCTCAGGCCAGCACACTGGGTGGAACTCAGCAAAAATGGTGATGCTTGGGTGTTGGCCAAAGAAGGCCTCTCAGTGAGGTTTAGTATATCAGTTCTGTTTGTAGTTGTGCTTACCTTCTGTTTGCCACTAACAAATCTATATTCAAACAGGTGGTGTTTACTGGGTTTATTTGGGATGTTACTAACATGGGGGTGCCACAATAATAAATACATGGGACACCTTATTGCCTTATTTGGGGTATAACTACTTTAGTAAACCTCATGATGCAGATCTATTTTATTTGATTTGGTTATTGGGTATTATTTTTGTATGGGAATGGCATTTGATTTAGCCTTTGGTTTGGGCATTGGCAAAACACCAAGGTAGTCCTGCTAAGTTTGCTTGGCCAGCTGCTTGCCCAGCCACCAAGATNGGAATGGCATTTGATTTAGCCTTTGGTTTGGGCATTGGCAAAACACCAAGGTAGTCCTGCTAAGTTTGCTTGGCCAGCTGCTTGCCCAGCCACCAAGATCTATATGAATGGCAAGGCATGCATGAAGACACCAGCTCCAGACAACTTCATCATGACTTTGAATGAATTCTTTGCCAGTGACCATGGGGCTGAAAAGTGGTACACCAAGCTGGCCCCTAGGTATCAAAGAAACATGTTTGTTGCTGTGGTTTATTTTCATTACTATGACACTTTCCAAGAAAGAAATAAATGCCACTCATTCTCCCCTAGTTATATCCAAGGTTGAATGTGCAAACAAGAACAAGGACCAGCCTTGGGCTACAATGGTTGTGAACATGTATGAGATAGCAGCTTTTGAGCCTGTTGTCAAGAGGCAGACCAGCATGATGGATATCCTTAGGAAAGCACAGGGCCAACACCAGCAGCCAGCCCAGCAGGTGCCTTTGCCTGCACATGCAGGCCAATATGGCCAGCAGCCAGGGCAGCAAGCACAACAGATGCAACAGGTGCCAGTGCCTCATCATGGAGGACAACATGGGCAGCAGCAAGGGCAGCAAGCCCAGCAACAGCAAACCCAGCAGATGCAACCACTAACACTGCATGCACATGCAGGTCAACAAGGGCAGCAACAGCCATGGCAGCAAGCACACCAGATGCAACAAGTGCCAAGGCCTGCACATCCAGGCCAACATGGACAGCAACAGCCAGGGCAGCCAGCCCAACAGGTGCAACNCATGGCAGCAAGCACACCAGATGCAACAAGTGCCAAGGCCTGCACATCCAGGCCAACATGGACAGCAACAGCCAGGGCAGCCAGCCCAACAGGTGCAACAACAGTCATGGCCTGCACATGCAGGTCAATATGGTCAGCAACAGCCAGGGCAGCCAGGCCAACAGATGCAACAAGTGCCAATGCCTCCACATGCAGGTCAACATGGACAGCAACAGCCAGGGCAGCCAACCCAACAGATGCCACAGCATGCACATACAGGCCAACATGGCCAGCAGCCAGGGCAGCCAGCCCAACAGATGCCACAGCATGCACATACAGGCCAACATGGCCAGCAGCCAGGGCAGCCAGCCCAGCAGATGCAACAAGTGCCAATGCCTCCACATGCAGGCCAACATGGCCAGCAGCCAGGGCAACCAGGCCAACAGATGCAACAAGTGCCAATGCCAGCAACAGCCAGGGCAGCCAGCCCAGCAGATGCAACAACATGGCCAGCAGCCAGGGCAACCAGCCCAGCAGATGCAACAAGTGCCAATGCCTTCACATGGAGGCCAGCATGGACAATAAGATCCTTGGGTCAAACTTGGACCATATTGAGTTCAATGAAACACATGATCAGTAGCACTTGCATATCCAAAGTTTTGCTCAAGCTTCTCTGGGA
>BGPT01001678.1:0-18647 GCA_003297045.1 Symbiodinium sp. clade C Y103 | reverse complement strand
TGATGGGGTTAGACCAGAGTGTGTCTCATGAGCATCAACTGTCTTGTCTAGCAGGAGAGCCAGGATCAGTCTTGATCTGCCAGGCAAAGGCCATTGCTGCCATGGTGCTTGCAAAAACTACTAGTGGGTTTACAGGGTGGATCCTGGAAATCTTTTCCATGGATTTGGGGAATCAGCATGACACAGAACACTTTTTCTTCAAGCCTGTTGACAGGAAGTCAGCTATGGTGTTGGAGCAAATCACTTCCATTGATGCTTGGTTGGCAGTGCCTTGCAAGCCAGCCCTGGAAAATGTTTGTGGTGCTTTAGTCCTTCAACAGGTTGGGGAGCCAATGCCTTTGGCAAGGGCAAGGGTGTTAGATGGCTTAAGCTTAACAGTCAAGGAAACAAAAGATGTCCACTTCCTGGTGCACCATCAAAGCAAGCCTGCTACCAAGCTTTGATTGAAATGCAGACTCATACATAGCAAGAAGCAAAAGAGTGCCTGGATAGAGCAAATGTAAAGTTGAAAGAGGAAGATGAAGAAGATAGAGCATCAGACTATGAAGAACTTCTCAACCTTCTAGAGGAGGACCTAGAAAACAGAAATGACCCAGATATCAAGCAAGAGAAAACTAGGTTGAAGAAAAAAAATGCAAAAACCCAAAGTTCCTGAGGGCCACCTTACTCTAGAACCACCCAAGAGAAGGGGTAGGGGAAGGGGTAGGGGAAGGGGCAAGGGAAGAGGGAAAGGGAGAGGTAAAATTCAGGACAACAGCCAAGATGTTGGCAGTGGCAGGGGCAGAGGAAAAGGGAGGGGAAAAGGTAGGAGAAAAGCAATACAGGATGATGATGCTGTGCCAACTGAGGCAGAGATTGCTGCAGCCTTTAGTGAAGAGCCATGCTCACCCAGCAAGCCTAGCCCAGAGCAACTGTCTGAAATTGAACAAATATTTGGCACAGAGCTTGCCCAGAAGCTCCAAAACCAATCCATTCCCAAACCAGCTGACCAATGCAGCACTGAAGAGAGCAAGAAGGTTGCTGATCAGGAATTTGCATGGAGTTTGGATAGTCCAGTGCCTGAGGAATGTCCTAAAGATTTGCTCAGCCAATCAAGCCCCACCAACCTTGCACCAGGGAGTTCAGCAAGCCAGCCAGTGCTTGCTGACATGCAGCAAGTTGCATTGATTGGTGATGATGATTCCAGTCTTGNCAAGCCCCACCAACCTTGCACCAGGGAGTTCAGCAAGCCAGCCAGTGCTTGCTGACATGCAGCAAGTTGCATTGATTGGTGATGATGATTCCAGTCTTGTTGACAGTCCAAGCACACCACCCTTTGACATGGATGAGTTGCTGGAATCACATCAGCCAGCTAGGATGAATGTGGACCCAGAAGACCCAGAAGCTTTTTCCAAGCCAGCTTCTCAGCTTGCAGAGGCACAGCCATGTGTGCCAGCAGTTNCATCAGCCAGCTAGGATGAATGTGGACCCAGAAGACCCAGAAGCTTTTTCCAAGCCAGCTTCTCAGCTTGCAGAGGCACAGCCATGTGTGCCAGCAGTTTCAGGAGAGCCAGGGATTTCCAATGCAAATAGTTGCCAAGCTGCCTTTGAGAATGTTGATTCACAAGTTGCTTCTGAAGAGGCAGCTCCACAGCCATATTTGCCAGCAGTTTTAGAAGAGCCATTGATTTCCAATGCAGGCAGTCCCCAAGCTGCCTTTGAGAATGGTGATTCACAAGTTGCTTCTGAAGAGGCACTTGCACAGCCATGTGTGCCAGCAGTTTCAGGAGACCCAGGGATTTCCAATGCAAATAGTTCCCAAGCTGCCTTTGAGAATGGTGATTCACAAGTTGCTTCTAAAGAGGCAGCTGCACAGCCATGTGTGCCAGCAGTTTCAGGAGAGCCACTGAGTTCCAATGCAGATAGTTCCCAAGCTGCCTTTGAGACTGCTGATTCTCAAGTTGCTTCTGAAGAGGCAGCTGTGGCAGCAGCACCAGCACATCCAGGTGATGAGGCAGGTCCAGCTGATTCCCAAGCTTCTGTGCCAGAGGCTGCACATATAGTGAATGTCCCAGATATACCTAACAGAGCCCCTGCACCTAAGGCTGATGCTGGTCGTCCTAGAGTCAGAGGTCCCAATGTGCTATCTTCTTGCTTGGCTGGTATATCTCCTCCAGGGTGCAGTATCAGATTGAATGGACACTTGGTAGCTCTTCAGTGTTTATGTTTGCCATTGATGGTTTGGCAATCTTTTATAACTTTTGAATTTTGTTTGATGATTTTTACTGGGGGTAAATTTCATAAACCAGTGCATTGCTATCATGGGGGTGGACCAAATAAATCCCACTCAGTCACACTAGATTTTTTTGGCCATTGTGGGTTATGCTGGTTGGGTCTTAGTTTTGGCCTTTGTGGCCAGCTCAGGAAATGACCATCGATTTACAGCCACATGGCATCCCCTGATAGACATTGGATCTCGAAGTAGATGCNCAAGAGCCTGGCAAGATTCCTGAAAATGTTGTTCAGGAATTGTATGAATATATCTCCACCTTGCCAGCAAAGAAGAAATCAAAGCGAGGCTAGTGAAAAGGCAAAAAAAAGGGTGTGCTTTCTGGTTTGGGTAGGAATGGATCTGCCTGTGTTGCCCATCCTTGATCTTCCTTATGGTGATATTTTCTTATAGGTGTAATTATTTGTAATTATATGGTTTTATGTGTATTTATTTGTTTTTATTTTATATCATTATAATTTATGTGTTTTTATATTTATATATTTTTTGATTTTTTTGATATTTTTTGATATTTTTTGCTATTTTTATATATTTGTTTTTATTTGTTTTCATTTTGGAACCTGCTGTGGTGAGCATACTTCTGGTGAGGGTACTACCTCTCACAAATGATTGTATCTGTGAATATTATGGATAATGCCATCTATGATCATCTATCTACCCTCTGGTAAACTGTTACATAACTATGGAACATCACCATGCAATGAATGGGAAAATCCACTATTTCAATGGCCATTTTCAATAGCAAACTCTTAGTTCACCAGAGGGTATACCTAGGATAATAGATGGATATATAATACCTACAGTATATCGAACTGGCTAGAACACTGTAACTCCTATATAGATGGATAGTAGATGGATGATCCTATCTATATAATGGAGGTTTATTCCACGTATCTATGGTTCAAAGTTGGGTGATCTCCCAGGCTCTACCATCGCAACATGGTGGGCCTGATGCCGGCCTGGCACTACCTGCTGACCTCCGGCGTCGCCGAGAACTACGACGCGCGGCCGAAGGTGAAAGCGGCAGAACGGATGGCCCGTTCCACAAGAAAAAATGACCTTCAACTGGGAATAAAGCCAAAAAAAGATACAATGTGAGGCCCCCTAGTTATAAGTATCATAAACCATAGTTTTTGGAGTTATAAACCAACTTAGCTATCTAGGGGGCCAAAAAAAGATAGGGATTTTACATGAGTTCAATAAATTTAGCATCATTTAGCATCATATTTAAAGCAGGCGAACAAACATGATAATTGGTGATAATTGGGATGCAATACTTGGGACGATTGGGCGGGGACCTCCGATCTTTTGGGGTTTTGGGGAGCAGACCTGAGTTGATGGATGGGTCTGTCTGAACATGGGGTATACTAGTATACCCATGAAATGGCCATTGGGAATAGGATGAATATGATCATCAACCAGAGGATTTAGAGGGGTACCCTATGTTCAGACAAACCCGGATGTGTTAAAGAGGAATATGATGAGCCATTGGATACGGGGATGTCCTTTTTCGAATAAGCCTGCAGGGCTTGAAGCAAAGAATGAAGCGGTCCACTTGCAAGCTTTGCCAGTCTTGTGGTTGCTAGTTGTTATTTGCTTGTCCTACTCCTAGAGTGGACAAACACTAAAACCTCTTCAATATTTTCATGGCCACCAGAATTTGGCGATTAACCGGTAACATTTAGATTCAGCCCAACATACTTTGCGTCAACCGCAAAAAAAACATAATATATGAATAAATGCAGATACCACCAGTATGACTCATTTAAAAAATGGAAACAAGAATGATCAGTATTTCAATATATATAATTGACTCTTCTATCCTTTTTGTGTTGGGATAGCTATAGATTTTTGTGCCCTGAAGTAGTAAGAGTCGTACATCACGGAACGGAGTGCTGGCGCTCTTTGGGGCCCCCGGTCAATAGCTATGTTGGTGCCTACACAACTCCAAGTACTATGGTTTATGATACTTCTAAAGAACTAGGTAATTGGGTTTATAAACCAACTTATAACTGGGGGTCCCACATGGTATCTGTTCGATAATATATTCCCGTTCTAGTTGGGTGATGTGAAAAGTTAGGACATGTGGCAACCGGTATTGATGCACTGTTCTACTTTTTGCGCATTTTGATATGTTTTAATCCGATGAAAAACTTGTTTTGGTCTACAGGATTGAGCAAAGATTGAAATCGAACTGATATGAGTTTTTGATTAGTTCCCATCGTCTACGTCTTGAGAACCTTAGGTTCATTGGATTGGTTTAAGGGAAAATTGAGACCGGAAACCTCTATATTTGGGAAAATCCCCATGGGTTTCCGGTTAAAATTTTCCCATTAACCAATCCATTGATAGGTATTCCAAGCTCATTAGGTTTGATGTGTTCTCCCAACTAGCTATGTCAATATGAAACAAACCTTAGAGTTCACTCAGATATTTCCACCAACGAACATTTCGTCAGGTGGGGTTATAAACCAACTCCAAATCCCATGGAATCAGTGAAATCCCATGAAATCACATGCAATCCCATTTACCGTTTGGTAAATTAACATATCTGTTGGAATTCACCCTGTTTAATAGGAAGATCATCTATAATTGAACCATGTTCATCCATTTTCCAGGGCTGGTCGTGGCGGTGTGGTGTGTCCGCAGCAACTCATTCAAAGATCCTTGGGATGAATACAGCTATGTGGCAGAGCATTTAGGTTGAGTCCAGGAGAAATCGCAAACCCATGATAATGGGATGTTGCAACGTGGAGAGTGATCTCAGTCAGGTTTTCAACGCTGCGTGCGCAGAGCGAAGTGAATGCAGACGAGCTTGAGCAAGCAGCTTCAGCCCTGTATGGCGTGGGTCGGTTCACGCTGTTGGGCATCAAAATGTCATTGCTTGGTACGCAAGCTGTTTTGTAGCAGAGTGACTCTTGGTCGGGCAAACAGCAAGAAAACACGCATTTTAGGCTGCTGTCGCAGCTTTGTACGTGTTCCCCTATTACACTTCTTGGTGCTAAGAAGTTTGGGCGCATGTACTGTTGCTGAAAAGCCACTATGGCTTGGTGCATGGTGAAGCGCTGACGCCCGAAAACTTGGAGGTGATCCTCAAAGAGGCGATATGACAAGCTGTGGGGAGGTATGAGTTTCCAGCCTGCGCCAGTGGATGTCTTTTTGGTGGATAGCAACCCAGCAAATCTTCTTGGGAAGTCAGTGATGTGACCACGCTGAATGCGGGTTGGGTAAATCTTCCATAGTAACGTTTGGGGCACCACATCGCTCCAAGGATTGGTTGGTGAATTCAGAGTGCCTCAGCTGTCGATGTGGGTGACCTTTTACTGGCGGGAGGGTCGGTGACAGTGTAGAGAAAACATGTGTGTGTCTGGAAATAGTGTGCCCCAAAACCCACTGGATTATCATTCTCGCCATGAAACAGCTATTTGGGGTACTGTAATTACTCAGACCCACATGGGGATTTTGCCAAGGAATAATGATGGGCGTAGATGGTGTTGGAATGTGGACATGTAGTAGAATTTATGGAGGTAGAATCCATGAACATAAAAACATGTGGTGATATATAGCCGCGATAAACATAGAAGGTTGACGACAACACGAATTGTTGTGAGTTCACTATATAAAAATGGGGGAATATTTCGGAAACCAGGGAATCGCCAAGAAACATTCAACTAAGGCATGAGCAACAAATATGGGCACAGACCCAACAGACACATGCATATGATGATAGAAACAATGTGGTACTTGTTTGTTTGGGGGGCTATATCATATTTAATATCACATATAAGTTATATATCTATATATCTATATATCTATATATCTATCTATCTATCTATCTATCTATCTATCTATCTATCTATCTATCTATCTATCTATCTATCTATCTATCTATCTATCTATCTATCTATTCATCCATCCATCGATCTATCTATCTATCTATCTATCTATCTATCTATCTATCTATCTATTCATCCATCCATCGATCTATCTATCTATCTATCTATCTATACCTATGTTTGCGCTATCTCACCCTCAAACCGATCCAGGCATATGATTGGCTGTTCGGACTCGATTGGGATTCAGATGAAACACCCCGCAATGAAAGGACATAGCTGCTGCCCTCGTGAAATATTTGAGCGATTGAGGTCATTGGTGTGTGTGAGTATCCTTAGAACTCACCAGTTGGATAATCATAACTGGGGTAAATCGGAGACGTCCCGTCATATCCCTCTGCAGCTTTCAAAAGAGTGTACCGAGCAAACCGAGAACGGGCTCAGGTGTTGTTTTGTTATGTCTGAGCAAACATGGTGTCTGCTCCCGTGGGAAAGATCTAAGAAGCTCTGCTTGACATCCACAACATGACGGCAAAGCAGGTTGCCCCTTTGGGCCTTTGGCCTTTCTTCTGTCCCAATTCTGGGCACAGCTTCTGCTCCAAAGCTCGGCTTTTCATCAGCGAGTTCTTGTAACACCCTTGCTGTGGCTTGAGCTAGCCGCCGCAGCACCAAAGAGACGAAAGGAGTGACTTTCTCCTATAACTGGCTGGAGTGATGTTTGTGGTTGATAAACCAGAAAAAAAACATAGATAATATGAATACAGTAAATACATACATATATATATATATATTATCTACACAAATATACATACATGATATATCTACCATGAACCCCAAGTGGATATATCTCCCATAAACCCAACAGTTAGTGGAGTTACAAACCAACTTAGCTAACTATGGGGTACCACCTTGTAGCTGCATTTACCCCATCAGTTGATACCTCCCCAGCCAGTGTTTCGCGTTTCGAAAGAATCCCACAACCAGGTTGGACCATTTTCTGAGCCCGGCACGCGCAAAGGACCTTGTCGTGTTGGAGAGTCTGGATGTTTTTTGGGACCAAAATACAGTTTTGGCCGAATAGCCAGTTATAAAATGTTATAAATGGGATTTCAATTCCTGTAACTAAGGTGAGAAATATCATGAAAAAAACCGTTAAAACTGTTGAGGCTTATAACTGTAGTGATTTCACCAGCAACCACAATGGAGGTGTTTGAAAAACAATGGCTCGCATGGTAGAAATCTGATGTTTTTTCTTTTCCACAATTGGATGAAGGAGTTCACCAAAACAAATATGCTTGGCAATTTTCATGGAGGAACAAAAGGTGGAACCACAAAGAGGTATACGTGGGAGTAAGTTCGTGATGATCCAGTTGTTGATTTTCAGTATCCCATGTTTGAAAAACATGCAGAACTTAGAGGTATAGCAATCGAGTATCCCCAACGAAAGAAAGAACCACAAAATCCTACTTAAACACTATTACATATGTCGTTGCAAATTACTGTTCTATCATTTTGGAATGTACTGTAATGTGTCACAGGAAGCTCCCTGCTGTTCAGGCCAAAATCCAGGTTAGGCATGTAGCTTTGCATGCTTGTAAAGTTCAGTCATTTTCCCAGAAATCCATGCCTCGGTGTAGGGCAGTGCTACTAAAACCCCCAAAAATAGATTTTCTGGACATCCCGGAAGATTATTTTCCTGTTGTTCATGCAATGTTTGGGTTCCATGTTCATTTTCAGGTGCCATTTGAGTGGATTAGTTTCTTGATACAATTGCAGGAATATCGAAAACCAGTGGTTCCCAGCGGTTCTATGATTGGCCACGGAATACGTCAGATGATTTCTTTCTTTTCGGGCCTCCGAAGTAAATCAAGAAGTTGGCTCCTGGGTCCCAACATCAAAACCCATACAACACACATGGATAAGTGATGTTTTCCAGGACTCCAAAACAATCAAAACCAGACATTTTTTTTCCGGAAATTTATCCCATGATTTTCCCAAATTACAACTACAAGTACATTCCAATTGTTGATTGGTTTCATCCTTTTTGTTGGTGGTTGAATACCTCTATTTTGAGCACTAGCGGCACGCAGGAGAATATCGCGGCATACCTGCAGGGAATGGAGGACTGCTGGCGGACTGGCCACGGCAGAAATCGGGATGATTCTGCAAGGTGGTGCAGGTGGTGTAGCTAAGTTGATTGATAACTCCACTAGATAGGGTTTATGATATAACTATAAATATAATATTATGTTATGTATATATATATATATTACAGTATATACTGATTATACTATGGTTTATAAACCAATTTATAACTACCTTGTAACTGAGGGGCCCCACTTTGTGGAGTCATGTAGTCCTCTGAATCAGGATTATTAGGCTTCATTTGTTGATACGTCATTTCCTTTGGATCTTGTAAACATCAAAAAGTCGGATTTTTGACATGATGAATCATCCTGAAAGTGGGGTATACAGTAGCCGATGGTGTCAACATGGCCTCGCCCCAAGTTGGGAACTTAAGATGGATTCTACATAGCACACCCGTGGACCCATGGCCTGGCTTGACCATATCTGATTCATTCGCCATAGCGAGGCTCCCTGCCTCAGCTCCAGTGGGAAGCTCCAATAGTTGGGCCTCCAATGGTGATGTTTTCAACATGGCTGGACAATTCCGCAGAAAATGGCAACATTACAGGATTCTCAGATAGAACGAAAGGGATTCTTTTCCAGCCGGGTTGGGGATTAGAGAGTAAGAAAAACATTTAAATTCAAAGGATCTTACAAAGTTTCCCGCGGTATACAAGTAGAGTGACTGTGGTTTTTAGAAGACTTAGAGACATCTAGAATTAGTTTGATGAGCTTATAAACCGGCAGAGCTAACTTGGCGGCTATACATTGTAGGATACGATCCCTGCAACCATGTTTTTGTTAATCCTTGAAGTCAGCAGCTTACCACCTCAGCGCTCTCCAAGTCGTATAGTAAGCTTGAAATGAAACCCGGCCTTTTCCAGGCTGATATCCTTTTTTGTGTGATATCACGTGATATCCATCCACACTCTACAAGTAGCCCCTGTATGCATCCTCCAATCTCGAAGGTAATTCCACTAGCACCAGGAGGGCAACAAAGAGGACAAAGCTTCACTCGATGGCCCGATCATGCTCATGTGACTTGATGAAACTCAGTAAATCACTCGGGCTGGAGTTTTTGTCATGGGGGACCCCGAACCACCATGATTGTTGATACGAAAATGGCTAAATTACGTGGATGATGTCAGCATTGCCATATCATCCAATTTTAAGAGCACCATATATGGTATGTGCTATTGAGCTATTGAACAATAAAATAGTGTGGACTCCGAAGGTGTTCCATAAACAATGACCCGACAGATTTTCCAAGACGATGTATATGACCTTTATCTATTGGTTTGGAGTTTTGAACTTACCTATCTGGCGGATAGCTACTGCTACAAATAAATAGGTTTTCCACTCATGGTTTTGGGGCTTGCTGTGGTATGAAACGGATATCTATCGGTCAGATGGCAACTCCATCAAACCAAGATATTTTGGCAAATTGAGCTCCGACTCTGGCCCAGTGCCATTTGTTTTGCTTGAAAGATGTTGAAGGTTCTGAGTTATGATAGCCAGAATATGCCAGAATATGCCATAGTTTCATAACATTATTCTATACCATTCCCTTTAGCATGATGTTCTCGGATGTTCTCGGGGTTAAGCAACTGTTTGACGATGATCTCAATCGACAGATGCCAACCTGGGACAGGTTGAAATCTGGTCAAATCCCTACTTCTGTTTGGAACAACAAATGTTGACCAATGATCAAATTCTCATATAGTGGTAATGTTATATCCACAACATCTCCAAGATGATGCATATATATATATATATACATTATATGCACACATATATTGCACATATATATATATATATATTCACATATATATATATATATACATATGCATGTGTGTATGTATATTAAATATAATTATACTACCACAGTATCACCAACAATCATAGAAACTCCACCACCATTCCAACTTTGTTATTCATTTCCCAGTTTCATGCAAACAAACCAAGATATCCTTCCGATATCCTTGCGATGTCTTCTCTGCAGCAGGTGGGGAAATGCCTTTGTTTTCAATCGGAAGTTCGTTGAGGCGTTCACGGCGGTGAGTTCAGTCACCCAGCGGCCGCAGAGTGTTGGATGGTGGTTGAACAGAGCATCGTGGGGATGTCAGCATCCAACAAGTGCGATTGAAGAATTGAAGAGCTAAATAATTTGAGATAGCGGTTCAACGAGCAAAATGATTATTTAACCATCTAAATTGTGGATTATGTCTCGATGGGGCGATCTGGGGCGGCTCGACCACCAACCATGTTTTTTGCGTGGAAGGATTCAAACGCAGTTGCATATGCCCTGCAATTTTGCTCCCATGTCAACGGCTTCAATTTCACAGACACTTGCACAACAAAAACACAGATCAATCCTCATTGTTCAGCCACTTGTTGGGTGGCATTATCACGTTTACTCTATGTTAGAGGCAATCAGTGCCTTCAAGTAGTGGTTTGCAACAAATGGTGTTGGTGTTGCATAGACTATAGGATGTTTTGAAGAAGGGCTCTGATTGTTGGTGCTCCAAAACATTCTAAGGCTTGATTGTTTAAACCATATCGTTCGGAAGACACAACTAGCACCAAAATATCCTCCCAGTGCTCATGGTGCGTTTGACTTTTGCTGCTTCGGGAGAAGAAATCACAGTTCTGGATTCACAGCGGTTTGAACGTTTGATTCGAATGGAAGAACAATCTATTCTTGGTCTGAAAAGGTATCTTTCCCACAGAGTTGGCTGCTCTCGGTTCAGGCAACGGATTCTCAATGGAAGTGAGGGCGAGCTTGGTGACGAAGAGGAGATACATTTGGGGCAGGAGTTGCAACTTGTGATTCTGGAGTTCTTGCCTCGGAGCAGAGCAGCAGATCAGGATTTCATAGATGCATGCCGTTTGAATCTTGCTATTGAACTTGAGGATAGACTCCAGCGGCCGCAGAACCCGGACATCAGAGATCGTGATGGCTGGCCAGCCATTCACTGCGCAGCAGAGGGGGGCCACTTCATCTGTGTGGTACTTTTGCTGGAGGCTGCTTGTGACATTGAAGCGAAAGCAGCAGCTGATGGCTCAACGGCATTGCATTGGGCAGCCAACTATGGGCAAGTCAGAACTCTGAGGGTCTTGCTGCACGCCAGAGCTGAGACGAGCAGCAGAACGAATTCGCAAGAAACAGCCTTGCATTGGGCAGCCGCTGGAGGCCACTGGAGCTCCGCACGGTTATTGCTGAATAATGGGGCGGAGATGAATAGCAGAAACACAGAAGGGGCAACACCTTTTCACCTTGCAGCTGCAGATGGCCACTTAGAAGTTGTGCGGTTGTTGTGGGAGTTTGGTGCTGAGAATAGCATTGCAGCAGATGGTTCAACAGCTCTACATTCTGCATCGTATTATGGCCATGAGGAAGTGGTGCAGTGGTTGCTCCTGATTTGTTTTGGAACAGACATGCATAACATGCAGACGGATTTTGGCTGGACTGCTTTGCACTATGCATCCGAGGCGGGGCACTTGGAGGTAGCGAAGCTGTTGCAAATCGCAGGCGCCAGGATGGACCTTTTAACCACGACTGGGGAAACAGCTTTGTGCCTGGCAACCAGGACGGAGATGAAGCACTTCTTGCAGCGTTGCGCAAACATGCGCCGTTGAGTGCTATGTTTGATTTGGCAGATCGCTGGCGCATTCCAAGTGCGTGCGCTGTTGTGGGCCGCGCCTCCAACCAGCATGCGCCGTTCTGGGCCATGCTTGTTGATTGGATTGCTGCTGCTGGCCAAAGAGGTTCGAAAAGTGCCACTGTTTTGTTGTGAGCGGACAGGCTGCAGAACTCATGTTGCCAGACATTGTGATTTCAAGATCAATTAACCATCAATGATAGAGAACCTTTTCAGTGTTTTGTACGCCCATTCAGGGTTGACACGTTTTTCTCTTCATGTTGGTTGCTTGGGCCAAGCCCAGGAGGAGGATCGCAAACATTGGATTTAGTTGAATTAGCCATGCTGCCTTCATTGAATGTGAGTCGGCTCCACCACCAACCATGTTTTTTTTTTTTTGCGTGGAGGGTTTCAAACACAGTTGCATATGCCTTGCAATTTTGTTCCCATGTCCACGGCTTGAATTTCACAGACTATTGCACAAAAAAACGCAGATCAATCTTCATTGTTCAGTTTTTTCCATGAGAGGCAATGGAAAACCGGTTCCTCCCATAGTCAGCATGTTTTGAATACACAACAAAATTGAATTGGATTTTTGTTTCCTCTAAAACCATGGCCCTTTTGAAAACTTGTTGCACAGATGACCCCTTCCTCGCCTGGTTTTAGTTGGGTTGCCTGGTCTCAGCGGCGAGGCGCTCAAAGACCATTGGCCTCTTTTGGGTCAAGTGGCTTCAACGGACAACCAAACTTCCAAAGAGGGCCGCGCAGTGGGCTGCCCTTTGTTTCTCGGCAGCGGAATGGAAACATCTGGGATTAGCCCAAGAACACGGATATGGTTTTTGAATGTTCTTGAGTACGAAAGTGCAATGGCAAATTTGGGGCATGGTCCATTTTCATCCAGTTACTGTTTACAACAAAACGAACGTGGTATGTTCTTCACAAAAAGTGATAGCATATAGCATTAGATTGGAAAACGCTCCGTATGCCAGAGGGTTTTTGTTCGGTTCACCACGAAACTGGGTATGTCGACGGTGAATGGCAGGTTGATGGCAGTTGATGTTACGAACCAAGGAATACTACGGCGCAGGTTTGACATGTTTTGTACAATCCATTTGATTTTCTTTTCCAAGGATGACGGAAAACCCACCCAAAACCTCCCTGTAAATGTTTGTGTTGCCCAGCCCACGCAGCCTTCAGTTTCTCAGGTTCATGAAAGGCAGAAGTGAATGGCCCGATTCCTGTTCCCAGGATATGTTTCTTGGATCATGTGGGATAGGCGGCAGTTTCCAAAGATCAGAGTTTCAGCCGATTCACCCTACACAGGATGGTGGTTTAAAATTGTGTTCATCCATTACAACATTTTTGTCAAGGTGGTGAAACGAACCCCAAACGAATTATCATGGCCCTTTTTTGAAGACCCACGAAGGGCTGGTGGCTGAACTCTAGGTGTTGTTATCAGATAGTCGTTTCAATATGCTAACGTAAGATTGTTTGGAGTTGTTTGTTTTTGTTTGTTGTCTTTTCAACTAGGAAGACGTTCATGAGGGGATTTTAGAAGCATATGTCGAAGTCATTTTGCATCCACTGGCAGATCAGAAGCATGTAGCACATGATGATGTATGATTGAAATCCCCAGAAAACAGCATTTACAATATATATATACACCCCAGCAACATGCTGTAGATGCTGTAGGCAGACAATGGTATGGGAAAGGTGCTGTTTTTTAGCAACATGTTGCCTCGTCAACTTCGATATTTTTTTGACTCTAGAACGTGTTAAACCGATGGTAGATGAAATGAGTTCCACAGCAATGACATCGCCCAGTTTTATTAGGATTATGCCCCACTTGATAAAATACTTTGGGTCGCATACCACTTTGAATGTAAACTGGTAATCACTTGGTAACTGGGATGCACATCCAAGACTCTAGTGATTTTGTTTAGGGTTACAACGTGGCCCTCCTGGATAAGTCGGATTGTAAATGCAATAACCAAGCCGTTTTTGGGGGAATATGTTGACATAGTTCGTTCGTGGAACATATGCCAAGGGTCACAACTGGGGCTGCTTTGTATGACCTGCTTACCAGCCATGAATCCCAGCTGCCTAGGATTTACCCGGCCCTGGCGATGAATGTCCTGCAGCTTGTTTGCACAGTGGCTGATGGTGGAATATCACCCCTGCTCTTCTGGCAAGTTCGCAGAAACTCTGGTTATAAAAAACAGAACTCAAAATCGCAATGTTATAATGTTTATAACATTTTACAACATTACATCACAGAAACCTTGAACAACTAAAATCATTTCCCTCTTACAACAAACACACTCAGGAAACCCCGGCGGGATGGGTAGGATAGTGGACGCTGTGACGCATCAGTTTCTTCACGTCGGTCCCCCAAACGTCGATGCAGCGCAGTGGGGATATAGTATGCAAATACCTGAGTTTATTCCATCTATAACTGGATCAACATGTTTGAAGCAGATCAAGGCAGTTATGGACGACGTGGTATAATTCAAATATCACAAAGCTATACCATGCTATGATTGAAAACTATAATTTCCTTTACTATAAAGAATCCATGGATAATCTATGGATGATCATGTTTAAATCCCAATCTTGATAGCTTCAAGCGCCAAAAAAAACAGAAACTCCACATGCTTCGCGACCGCTTCGCGACCAAGGCCTCCGTTGAAGGTGAAAGTGGCCTTCCCGGGCGCCTCGGGCTGCGGCCAACCTTCCAAAAATCGGAGGAACAAGGCGCGAATGACGGAAATGGCTGGGAGCAGGTGGAATGGTTGGGTTGTGTTTTGATAAGGGGCAAAACTCTTCTAATTGATTCTAATTTCAACAAAATCTTGGGGGAATAAACATGTTGGACATTTACGCACTCAAGTTATTTTAAGATTCTGTGTGAGTTTTGAATGGTGGAATAGAAGAATTCCTCTGACAGACAAACTTACGGTATTGACCCAATTGAATCAGTTGAAATAGTTTGGGCATGTTGGGTTTTAGTGCTGTTCATGGGGTACTCTGTCCATAAGCTTGGCTTTGATTTACATGTACCAAAAGGATCCAAAAGGTGGATGAGAAGACAAACGGTCAGGTTGAAGGATGAGTTTTGGCAGGGTTGTGGGCCAGGTGGCCACATTGGCCACCCAAAGTAAATCAGAAGCAACATATTATGGAGGTTTCCCAACATATGGGTACCCCAAACATCCCCAATCCAATAAACTATTGGTTTTCCCATTGATAATAAGCAATTTTGGATGATTTGGGGGTACCCCCATTTGAGGAAACCTCCATATTAACAACCTCAAAGGGCATTTACATCAAATGATGGTTGATACGTTGGGGATTTTTGGGCATCCCATAGGTCCAGTATGATCCAGTTCGTTCCAGCAGGGCTTGTGGAGGTCTTTTTGACATGAAAGGGATTCAAGAAAAACAAAGTGGATATGCAAATGGGTAATTACTTGATGCACATGATCTTTGTGTTTTCTATTGTCATACTCGTACTATTTAGAGGGGATATATGGCCCCATCAAGTTGGAGGCAACCATCAGGAATTGGAAAGCAGAATCAACTATTGTTGGAATGCCACTGGATCAAACCAGCGGATTTGGGTCAAGATTTCCGGCATAAGGGAGCGCAGATGGACAGGTCATTTTTGGTATACTATCCAAAGGAAGGAAGATAGGAGGGAAAGGGTGGAAAATGTTGCCAAGAAACTTGGCTGGAACTGCTGAACAATGAATCGGTGAAGATGTGCAGAGGAAAACCGGTTCTCCCAAGACTAAACCATCACGGTGTGGATGCATGTCGGGATGCCTCCAAGACAACCCCACTACTGCATGGTTTGAGCACGCAGAATGATGAATAGTATCCTCCTCTGAGCAAGTTCATTACGTGTTCATTCGCTATCAACTGCCCCACAGTTGCATATTCATCTACAATTTGATCCTGTTTGGCTGATGTTTTTTTTTCACTTTTTTTTTGCGTTGTTTTTGTACCCCAGATATGCAATGATCTTTTCTTCCGATTGTTTGCTTGACCACACCTCTGGTAGCGGCAACGGAACATGGCCCATGCATAGATATTTTACCTATTGAAAATTGGTGATTTTCCATAGATATGATGTATCATCTCTACAATAACCAACTGTATCCATCAATTCCTGGCCTGTACACCCTGATTCTTTTCGGATCTTAGTGATCAAATCCATAGCCATTCATGCTCCGCGTGAATGAATTATAATCAGACTTGAATCTCTGTTTGTTGGTGAAACGAAGCATCTTTCTTACTCGAACTTCCAAGTTCAATCATGTTTTCTTGTTAAAAACTCTTATTTTGTTACTTGGTGAACTTGCTCATATGTTTCTAGGCAGAACAAATAGAAATACGTCCGACGTTACCATGGTTTCCTGTAGATTTTCCCTTTAAATAAGCCAGTGACATACGCCGTTCTTCAGCGCTCGGAACGGCGGCAGGGCTATCCTCTGGGCTGCTGGGAGATGCAGCAGAATCCCATCCGCGGCGAGTCCGAAGCGGGAGAACTGGCGGCCATCAAGGTCTGGTTGGAACCCGGGAAGCCGCAACCGTTGGAGCCATGGCCAATATCCATGGCCAATATCCATGGCCAATATCCCACATATCAACCATATAATGGTGGTATTTTGTTGGATTTCATGGGATTTTGGAGGGGTAATATTAGATATACATCAACACTAGCAAAAGAAAGTGGTTCAATATCCATCTACAAATGGGTATATAATGGGTCTAATTAATGGAGATATAGAATGGGATGTAACTTGCCAACTTCATTTATGACAGCTTGGTGTGTCCGAAAATGTGGTAATACCTTCAAAATGGCCATGTGAATTAGCAAAGACCAGACCAATTTGACCAATTGGACAACTTGGGCGGAAGTTGACCAACAAAAACCGGAATTAGACATGAACAAATTGGATTTCAACATCAAGAATGTGGACCAGATGGCTGAGGAAGAGTGAGTTCTTTGTTGTCTGTTTGTTCTGGTCATATCCTCAGTGTTGGTGTTTGTTGACTCTTGTTGATTGGGGTTAACCAACAAGAATGGTGGATTTGACCACATGTAAGAAGATTCAACTTGAAAAGATGGGGATTATACTGTTTGAAAACAAACCAACTGGATGTGGTACATGGTAAACCCTTGGTTGGCTAGTGTGTTTGTCTTGTCATAAAGGGAGGAGTATAGCTCCGAGCTATTGGATATCTGCCCTTAAGCCGACTGAATTCTAGATCTACCTGACATGAACCCAACAGTTGACCCCCCAACATAGCTATCATAAACCAACCAAAAACCAACTCTAAATCCATAGAAATCCCCGTTTGTTTAGGTTAAATCTCGTTTTGATTGGATCAATTTGCAGCCAACTGGGACACCACCTTGCCGATGCCGTAGGAGTTAGCTCAGATGGCAAAGTTCAAGGTGGGATGCTGTCGAATTGGGATAGGTGTTGGGTTGGTGGTAAACCTCATCTTAGAGGTTCTGGAAAATGTTCTGGACACTAGATATTGGATGTTTCCCTTTGTATTTTAACTAGTCTCTTGCGAATGACATGGGTTTGTCTGAAAGTGGGGTATCCGGGCATCCCCAATTCAGATGGGTTCCAATAATTTTCCCCATTGAAATGGCCATAACCGGGGTTAAGCCCCATTCTCAGACACCCCGAAACAGGGATCTTAAGCAACCAAGAAAGAACACATGGTTGAAATCAGGGTTTTTTCACCTTCCAAGAAGGTTTTTCCCTGCGCGTTGTTGGCAGTGACCGTGAGACCAGACCCCTTATGAGGAGGATTGGCTATGTTGGGGCTGTCTCAAAGTTGGGAACCCTAAAATCCCATCGTTTGTCATCATATTCGTCTTGAAACATGCCACAGGAAGGGCCCCCCCTAGCTATGGGCGGCACCTCGCTTGTGCACCCAAAATTTTCTCGCTTGTGCACCCAGTTTCTTCTCGCTTGTGCACCCATACACCTTCGATGCTTACCTGCATTATCCTATTACTACTACTACTACTACTACTACTACTACTACTACTACTACTACTACAACAACAACAACAACTACTACTACTACAACTACTACGACTACGACGACGACTACGACGATGACGACACCTACGACTACTAGTACGACTACGACTACGTTTACGACTACTACTACTACTACTACTACTACTACTACTACTACTACGACTACGATTACGACTACGACTACTAATATATATGACTACGACTACAACTACGACTACGACTACGACTATGCCTACGACTACTTCTACTCTTATTTCTATTACAATTTCTACTACTTCTTTACATCTACAAGTAATTCTAGTAATAGTACCCAGCCTACTACTTCACTANGACTACTTCTACTCTTATTTCTATTACAATTTCTACTACTTCTTTACATCTACAAGTAATTCTAGTAATAGTACCCAGCCTACTACTTCACTATTCCCATTACCCCTAGTACTTTTAGTACGTCAACGACTTCTACTACTCTCACGATTCAGCGTCTACTTCTACTGCTGCTGCCGTGCCCACGCGATGTGACGAGCAGGACGATGACGACATTCACGAGTACGCACGCACTGACCTGCAGTGTTNATTCAGCGTCTACTTCTACTGCTGCTGCCGTGCCCACGCGATGTGACGAGCAGGACGATGACGACATTCACGAGTACGCACGCACTGACCTGCAGTGTTGGCGGGGGGTCAATGACATAAATCTGATTAT
>BGPT01001677.1:124524-139053 GCA_003297045.1 Symbiodinium sp. clade C Y103 | reverse complement strand
TGGCTCATCCTTGAGCCAAAATGTATTCATCAACTTGCATGCTCATCCTAATGATAATGCACACCCAGAGCCTGCCAAACACTATGCATACATATATATGTGTTACTATAGTGTGCATATAGTAACTGGAAAACATTTGCTGTCAAGAAATCTACAGGACACCTTTCAAATTCAAATGGAACATGTGGATTATTCGGACAACGGCGGTAACTTTTATGTCCGCAGCAGTGCAAATGGTCTGTCTTGGTCTCCCACAAATCCCTCCCATGGAAAATCATAGCCACATCACCGCGAAAGGAGCTGCCTTTTTTTCTGCTTTCTCTTTGATCAACATGATACGATTCACATCCGTCACGGACCCACCACGTCGGTCACGAGCCCACACAGCTCCGACACACACGGCGTCGACCTGGCCCTGCAAGGTAAGCAAGGTAAGGCATGCAAAACATTGCAAAACCACAATACTTGACAAAATCCATCAAAATCCAATAGCATCACATTGCGAATCTAGCCGCCAACGGAGATGCAAGCAGTACCGCTAGGTTTCTACGTACCCAAAGACCGCAGCTTGAGACAGTCTTGTGTCATTGCTTTGTCAGGAAAAAGAGATGTCAGAACGAGAAGATTATGAGAAGTGGGAAACCCGACCACTTACCGGACCTGCGGCTTCCCTCCTTGCATCAGCATGCACAGCCGTCGAATACCAACTTTACACAACTTTACCACCATGTATCAGTGGAAAGAGCGTAGAAAGACCTTGACTTCGCAACCTGCATCTCCAAAGTTTGAATCTGACTGCTCCCAAGCACTTTAAACCTGCTCCAAATTTGATGCTGCCGATCGCTGACAGCTCTGCAACTTGACCCTTTCAACTCGAAGGAACCATTTGTTGCTGCCGACAACTTTGTGCCAACAAGAGTGTCTCAGACTTAGACAGTTTTGGAAGGACCACTTGGGCTAGAAAAAGGAATTCTGGGAAGCAGAAACAGCCACAATGGCCCAGCACCAAAGACGTCTTCCCAGTTTTGACGCCAGGTGTTGCCTGATTTGGCTTGGGCTTCGTTCGCATGTTTTTCTCGAGCTGAACGTTTTGTTTGGAGCCTGCTAATGATAGTCTGACCAGCACAGAGTAGGCGAGCCTGCTGAATCAACAAGGTGAAAGTCATAAGGAAAGTGATACCGCCGAGCAGGAGCAAAAATCCCACTGCATGCAAATGCACACCAGCATAGGTGTGGTTTATTAAGCGATTCAGGTACAAAGGCAATGTGTCTAGATTCAATTGTGGCAGAAACTCAACGGCTTGATGAACATCTCTGGCAATGTCTTGTGAGCGATCCAAACAGTGCAGCACCGTGATTGTCAACACGTAGCCCAACGATGAAGCGGACCAAAATAAGAACAGGACAAAGGCCCGACGATTGGATCGTCCAACACAGTTTCCAATAAAGGGGCAATGATGATCCATATTATGCACACATCTTCGGCAGATACGACAGTGGTGGCTACCAGGTGGCTTTCCTTGCTGGCACCGGCGGCAGAAAGTGTACTCTTCAACGGAATCGCTGGAGTTGCATTTTACGAAGCCTGGGTCTCTCAAAACTGCTTCGGCATAGTTCAAAGTGGTGTTGGCCCACAGGCAAACGCAGAGAAACCAGTGCAAGTAAAATGATAGTTGGCTTGATTCAGGCAGGAAGTTGGGGTATATATACACAACGCCAGATATTGTAATCACTTGAATGGTGCCAGTGACAAACAGCACCATAACAAAGCTCCACACTCTACGAATTGTTGGTTGAGAGATCACTGTCATCACCTGGTCTGCCATCGTTGGCTCCGTCTCTATGACAGGAGCATTCCAAGCACCACATGAGTTGCATTTTCTCGCGAACTTGTCATCGCCAGGTAGTTGCTGGCCACAACCCCAGCATTCCCAACACCTGTTTGACTCCACGAGCCTGTTTTCCACTCCAACCGAGGCTGCAGTCACTGCAGTCACTGCAGTTACCGCAGTCAGTTCAAGATCTACGAAGGCCAGCTCACTCGATCCACTCGATCTTTCTGCACTTGCTCGCTTTGCCATGGTCAGGAGGCTTTCTCACACAGAGCTGGCAAGGATAAGTTTCAAACAAGAATATGTGTATATATACATATTATATCATTATGTATCTATGAATATGTAAAGTGTGTATATTAAATGTGTGAATCGTGTGATTGAGAATCAGCATGTGTCCGGTATCTTGAGCCAAGTGGCCGGCAAAAATTAAAAAGGATCTTTTGACCTCTTGACATGTCCATCTCTTCCAACCTGATACTTTCGCGTAAGATAGGAAATGTAGTCAAAGGCTGTTGTTTCACTGAAAAATTAGCATCATTTTATTTTACACTGGACCTTATACTACTCAAAGACTTGCGACCGTATGCTGCTTCACTTCCATTGCATTTGTTTTTGTTGCATACTCTTTCAACACTTAATTCGTTTCTGACATGAGTTTGCATTCGGAACCCGCACACACACACATTGTGGTACACATCGGAAGCAAGGGCGCAAGGCGTTAGAAACATCTGAGACTCGCAGCGAAAATGAAAAATCAAACAGCAACAGCTGCGCTGCTTTGCACATTGCTATTGCAAGACATGTCGCATCCCTCAAAGAAAGCAGAACTGCATCCTAAGCCTTCCCGATGGATACCCAGAATCACAGTTGCTGGCTGATGAGACAAGGTCACGCCGTCGGTAGCGGCGCCGCTGTTTTGGATCTCCGCAATGATTGACTTTAAAAGGAAGTTTTTATGACGTAACATCAAGTTTGTGTGCAAGTGCAAGAGAAGATCATATGACGTAGCATGAAGTTGGTCTGCAAGTTGAAAAGAAGATCTTATGACGCAACATCAAGTTGGTGTGCAAGTGCAAGAGAAGATCTTATGACGTAGCATGAAGTTTATGCGCAAGTGCAAGAGAAGATTTCATGACGTAGCATGATGTTGGTGTACATCAAGTTGGTGTGCAAGTGCAAGAGAAGATCTTATGACGTAGCATGAAGTTGGTCTGCAAGTTGAAAAGAAGATCTTATGACGTAGCATGATGTTGGTGTGCAATTTTAAAGGAAGTTCTCATGACGTAGCATGAAGTTGGTCTGCAAGTTCAAAAGAAGATCTTATGACGTAGCATTAAGTTGATGCGCAAGTGCAAGAGAAAAAAATTGAAATCTATGTACATATATATATATATACATATATATATATATGTATATATAAATAAAGTGTATGCCCACAGACCGAAAACCAAATGTTTGGCGTAATGTTAGGTTCTTACGCACGCAAAGGACGTTATGACAGCCCCCACCCCCCCAAGCCCCCATTTAGCAAGAGTATGTGCAGAGACGTTGACGCAAGTGGGCAAGCATAGCATCCAATGCGAGCAAGCAAGTACGTGACACGTGCCTAGCGTAGCATGACGTCAAAGAAGGAAGAGTAGCATCTAGACACTCACGCCAAGGACGTTATTACACCCCCACCCCCCCAACCCCCCACATCAAAAACGTCAAAAACGCTAGGCCGATGTTCGGTCCGTAGGCAAAAACATGAGAAAACTGAAAAATGGCTTAATTCCATAGCGCCGCTAATGGCGGCGTGAGCTAAAACAAGGACTTCTGGACCATATTGATACATAAACAAAAGAACGCGTCCCATGAGCTCTTCCGGCCCTAGGTCCCTGGCAAAAGCATTCACAGGACTCCGCTGCAGCAATCTAGTGAAGCATGGAATGCCTGCATGCAGGATGGCCATTGAAATCTGTCCTTCCTAGCATCATTGTCTCAAATAGACAAACGGCAACACAATGCAACACATGTCTGGACACGCAATGACATGCATACAATCTGCATCCCTGCAACATCTGAGGATTTTAGTCGAAGGGATGGCAAGTGTATCTTGAACGCACTGACCTCCAACAGCATTCATGGAGTGCACTCGACACAATTTGGACAGTCCTGTGGACAAAAACTGAAAAGGAAAATGGTTTTGGTTCCTTAGCTTCATTCGCGAGGAAATCCCAATGCAATGTTGGGTTTTCTGTCACAGATCTTACAAGAACAAGTATGACAGAAATGCTTAATCTACGGGAAACATGTAGGAACTGAGTTTCTCGGTTGGCGCGAAACTCTTGACAGGATTTCAAGGCCGCTTCCATTCCAAACACAATCCAGGCAGTTCACGGCTACTTGCTTGCCTATGAGCCAAAAAATTGTACACGATCTGCTAGCTGGAATTTGGCCTTCTCTCCCTTCAAGAGCAAAAGACACTGTGCTAGAATGAACCACCTCACGGGTTGCTTGAAAGAGTGCTGCACAGGAAAGCGAAAGGCGCGGCTTGTTTTCCCCTTTGGCACTCTTGACAGGTTTGCAGCATCGACATGAAACAAAATCTACGACACGGGTCCAATAGACTCTACTTATAAGGTCACTGACATGGTCACTAGCATCACTCACGCCGCCGTTTAAAAATCCAAAATCCTCCCAGGACCGCCATTGCTGCAACAGCTATGCTGACCACCAGAGCCGTGGGAAAGGAATCGCCGGAATCACCTGACGGTGCAGGGTCTTTGGGCGGTCGGGCAGCTGCTTTGGAACGAATTTCAGGCGGGGACTTGGCACTCGGGGCCGAGTGCGGGTCGGCGGCCTGGGCGGCCTGGGCGGCCTGGGCCGGTGGCTCGGCGTGGTCACCACCGTCCATCATCTGAATTTTTGCTTTGAGCTCTTCCAACTCTGGGGTACCAGCCAATCCCTTGACCCCAACAGCACCAGGCTTGGCAGAATCAAGGACTTCTTTCATCAGCTCCTCACCAAACTTCTTCTGAACTTTGTAGATGGAAGTCTCAAACTTCACCTGCGCCATGACCTTTTCTCGAGTTGCCTCCTCAGTGTCTTGCTGACTCATTTCTTCAAACTTTCTATCAGGAAAAGCTGCTATCACCTCCTGGGCACACATGAAGACCTGTTCCTCTTTGCTAAGCCTTTTGACAGCCTCATCGCTTTCATTTTCCATGACGCCCTTGGTCATGAGGCAGTATCCTTCTCCTCCAAAATGATCCGGTCTCTCCATTTTCATGTAGGGGCAGCACAGGTGCATTCCCTGGTGGTCCACTTTGGCGATGTACGGCACAGGTGGAGGAGGTGGATATCCTGGTGGGATTTCCTCACTGGTCACCTGGATGTCAAGATGCTTTGGATCTTTGGTGGCATCAACGCGGAACTGACCCATGATGGATCTGCCCAGCACCTGCACTCGGACTTGGCAGTGATCTAAGAACTGCATTTCCTGATCATATCCTCCCAATTGTTCTGTCACTTTACCATGCCAACAGCCCTGCAACTGAGCCGTGAATTGTCGATTCTTCACCTCCACCAGGGTCTTCCCCAAACCGTCGGCATCTGCCTTGGAGCACTTCGCCATGCCTTTTTCGCAGATGTCAATGGCTTCCTCCCAGCGCTCCAGCTCCTGAAGGGCAGCTGCTTGTCTCGAGTAACCTTTAGCAAAGTCGGGTGCCAGCTCCAGACATTTCTGTGCATCAGCCAAGGCCTGTTCTGAGTCTTTGAGCTTCAAGTAGGCAGCACTTCGATTGCTGTAACAAAGATGTTGTGCTGGATCAAGTTCAAGTGACTCGGTGTATGCTTTCACTGCGTCAGCATAGTCACCTTTCTTAAAGCAGGCATTGCCTTCATCTTTCAGAGCTGCAGCGCTCATGCTGTGGTCCCAGTGGTCCCAGAGTCCCGCGGCCGCCCGATGCCTTAGTGCCTTGGTGTGTGTAGTGTGTGTCAATCATGAAACATTTTGAAATGGTGCAAGATGATGCATTGATTTTGTTTTTTCACGACTTGGGGCACGGTATTGCCTCGCAAGTTGAGAGCCAATGTCAACATGTTGCTTTGATGTTTTTTGCAGCTCATGTAAGCTGTGGTGTTGCGCAGCTTCTTGTCTGACTCGAAATGGCAAGAACCACGCATTGCAAAGTCTTGTGGCATCACTGAAATTCACTCACACTTCTTGCTACTTCTTGTCACGTTGTGTCACTTCTGTCAGTAAACCTGTGATGAGGCGTGAGGACAATAGCTTTGTGTCTAGCTTCAGCTGGAGTATGAGCTTTGCCCTGGGGCCCTAAGGTGGTGTTTTCGCTTCTGTCTTGTGTTGGGTGCCATCTTGGTTTGGAACGCTCGCAGGAAAGTGCGTTGAAGCCTTCGTTGCACCAAAATTGTTTGCACTGGAAGGTCTTGCAGGCTGAAACGAGGTCCTTGACAATAATGAACAGGAAACAGTGTTCAGCGATCGTTAAATGATTTCTGCTAAAGCTAAAAAAGGGGTGTTTGCTTGTTTGTTTCTGGCACTCTTTGATCCTGTCCCAATCGGTGCCTTTTCGGGCCAAAAACATGTTTTTTCAAGATGATCGACTGCCTCTTGGCAGCTATGACTCGTTCGCAATGTCCATGCCTTTGTTGTTTCCCCATGTGTCGCCGTGTTTCGACTATCTTTAACACCTTGGCTGGCCTCAAATATGCTCAAATTAAATCCTTTGTACCTCTTGGCTGCGGAGGGTACCAGTCAAAGAAATGACTTGCTGGAAATCCTTTTCGGGTTCGCTAGTGAGTCTCTAGACAGAAAGTGTCAGTGAGATCACTGATAGCCCGAAGACTAAACCATGTTCGTGTTGGGCACATTCTTTGCTGCCTGAGTTTCATGACACAACCTCACTTGTCATGTTTCGTGTCAGTCGGTAGAAAGAGATGGACGGATGAGAATGACCCCTACAAATGCAGGAATACGAATAGGTCTCTGTTTCTCTCTCTCCCTCTCTCTCTCACTCTCTCTCTATCTCTCTCTCTCTCTCTCTCTCTCTCTCTGTTTTTTTCCCATCCAAATGAACTTTGCCACACCTCTACTTGGTTACGAAACCAGAATCACCGATGGCAGCTGTCATGCTAACCATTCCAGAGAAGCTGAACAGAAGCACGAAGCAATGGTAAATCTGCCCTGAATGGTTCTGAAACCACGACAGCTGCAGCAGTATGTACACATCCAAATGGGTCTTTGCCCTCAGACTGACACATTTGTGGTGCGTTCCCATGCCTCCTGTCACAGAACCGCGCAGAGGGTAACAGGGCAATCACGCACTGCATCGCACTGCTTGTATGTTGAGCCATGGCAAAAAAACAGACTGCAAGAGACACTGAGTTGATTCGCATCTCGAAGTCAGCAGCGACATCAAAAATGCTGAAGCTGTCCTGGCTGATGCGCTTCATCATGGCCTCAGCGCAGACTTTTGGCAGCACCAGATCAGTTCTTCTGAGGAAGTTTGGCGAAGGACTCAAGCAACCCACAAATTGACTTCATCTAGCCAACACCCTGACTATTGGGTCCATCGACTATCTAATCAATTCACCACGTCATCAATCCATCAATCGACCAGGGAGCGGTGGATTAATCCATGGACCCATCAAAACACTCACCAACGAATGAATCAAGTGGTCTTTTCCTGCAGGCTTTCCACTCATGTATGGTACTTTACTGTATTTGTATCAATGTCCAAGTGGCAACATGCTTAAGTTGTCAAAGAATGTGGTTGCATACTTGAAATGCAAAACTCTACAGCATTTGTGTGTCTGTTTGTCTCACAGCACCTTGAGCTGTTTCATGGGACCACATTCGTAGAACTCCGTGATGCCGTTCTTCATCATTTCCTGATCAAAGCTGGAAATTGTTCTGTGTCAGATTGTTGGACCTCGAACCAACCAAGTGGAACCAAGTGGCAAGAATTGAGTCATCAATGTCAGTGTTTGAGGTTCTGATTGTTGCCCTGGATCTGAGAAGCACGTGCCTGAATACTCGCTTGCCAAAGGACAGGAGATGCTACCTCGGTGAGATTTCAGTTGCCATATGACAGTATCATGCAATCTATCCCAAGTTGAATCATGTTTTTCATTCTTATGCAGTCATTCTCAACGTCTGTTTGGCTTCATGTCATGCCATGCCATGTCATGTTTTCGTCCACAGTTTTGAAGGAATCAACATCTCTGACCTAGAACCCTTGGTGCAACAGCAGATCGGGACAAGCTTTCTTGGTTTGTCTTAGTTGCTCAATAAAGACTGCACCTAGTGAAGTCTGAGAAGCTGTGTCTCTTCCTTGAGCATGTATCATATGTCTCATGGAATTCATTTTTTTTTGTACGCGTCCTGCATCACTCCGGCGTCTCAGCGCGCTGCCTGCTCGGCCAAGTCATAGTTGATCTCCCGTGGGTCGGTGCCAGCTTTTTGTGGTGCTCCTCGTACGTTCATGTACACCTGCTACACAAAGGCAACACAAAGAACATACTGGAAGGAATCATGCTCGGCACAATTGTCTCTCAGAATAACAATTTGCTTCATGCAGCTGAGAACTTTTTCTTGATGGTCAACTGACAAGCCATTGGTAAACGGATTGGCATCGGCGACATGCTACGCAAACAGTAGCTTGAATTCAAACCCACATGGTCTTGACATGTTTTAACCTCTCAGATTGCGCTTAGACTTCGACGCCGAAGAAAGATAAGAAAAGGAACATCAAAAATGCACGGCGGCGCCTCTTTCTTCAGTTCTTCTCAGCTCTTCTCAGTTCGTGCAACACCCAGAAACCGGGTCCACTGAGCTCGTGGCATCCACTCGCGGAAAGTTCATCTCCGTGACTCGCACGCGAAGAGCCTTGAGAAGCTTGACACCTGCAACATCTCCAATTTTAAGGAGCACTCAAGAAAAACGGTTTTGAATGTTTTTGAATCGTAGAACCATATAGAAACATGTAGAAACTGCGTACATGCGATCACAAGTGATGATAACAAGTGTGTACAATTGTGTACAACCACTCGCAGTCTTGCAGCATGGCACGTCGGGCCTGCTGGTTCCATCAAGGAAGTGTGGAAGGCCTAAGTGAAACTGAAACAACGAGCACGGCGCAGCACCGAGCAGCAGAGCAGCTCCAGTTTTTGCTGAGTAGCTCCAGATGTCTTCAGGTAGCGAGCTTGTAGTGCCCCTTCTTTCTCGCATAAGCCTGTGAAGCTTCAAATATCGTGCAATTGCGTTGAAAGATCTCTATCTCATTTCCAGCAATCTCGAACCGGATAGAACGTGGTATATTTGGAGCATGGAATATTTGGAGCATCTGGCCTTTCAACAACTCCACTGCTGATTTGTCTCCAGAGCAGGTGTAGCCCTTCGGGAACAAGTGGTTGGCAACCTCAGGCCGAAGCCCACCGCGTCCAGAATCCAAAACCTAAAGGACCTAAAGATCCAGAGCCATGCGAAAGCCATCCATGGAACATCTGCCGGACCCTGCCTTGCATACAGCCTCGCGTTCTCCCTGGCTGCCGGCTTGCCTCCATGGCTTCCAAACAGGAATTGGACAGTTGGACAGCACGAATTTCTCTACAGAATTCAGCAAAAATCCAAATGATTCCGGACCTCCGCCTGAGAATGTCTATGTATGTATGTATGTATGTATGTATGTATGTATGTATGTATGTATGTATGGTATGTATGTATGTATGTATGTATGTATGTATGTATGTATGTATGTATGTATGTATGTATGTATGTATGTATGTATGTATGTATGTATGTATGTAGACTCTATATGTATCTATCTCAACTGAATCTCCACATGCGATCCCTGCGATGATCTCATCCGCAATGGCCTGGCTGCTTTCTCACAAAGGCTCTCAAGCACCTCAGAGCATAGCGCTGGCACGTGCTGCATCGAGCCTTCACCTTTGTTTGAGTACGCAAATGCACGTACACTGCACACAAGTAAATATGCAATATCTTTACAATATAAACACGTTGCTATGGTTTACCTACATGTTTTATCCAAACCCCAGACCACGATTCCATCATCATTAAACATAAGACTAAAGTGGACAATATCACATTGTCATCCTCCTCGGCAGCAAGTTTCTTGCGACAAGGCCGCTTGGAAGCTGAGTACATGGTACTGGGTCTTGGCTGGTGCCCTAGACTGCAGTGCTGCAGAGTGTTCTAGGTATTGCTGCCCTTTGTTTGGGTACAGTACCAGCATTTCCTTGTCTTTATTAATCTTTCATGTATCTTCAATAATCTTCATACATTTTGTACGTTGTTGTACTCTGTCCCTCTAGATTTGCACTAGAACCATCAAACTTCTTGCATCAAGCGGCTGCGAGATCAAGGCCAGCCACTGAGATCATCGCCTGGTGGCAAAAGTCACATGACCATGGTCCGACCAAGCACCTAACTGACTAACTTTGCCAATTTTGAAACTGTTGAGGTGGCGCTTGACACCATCTCAATATGAGGAGCATCCCTAAACATCCCAACTTGAACTTGGAGATCTTTCTATAATCGAAATCATCGAAGCAAGGTTGGTATGATGTCCTACTCTGGAACAAAAATATGTGGCAGCCATGATGCCTGCGGCGATCGAAGGGACTCCTGTCAGGAAACTTTGAAGAGCGCTGAAGCACACAAAGCCAAACGGGTCACAAAACACTGTGTGCGTGTTTGTCGAAAGTGGGAAAAGATACTTTGTGTTGAAATTACACTGAGAACCAACAGAATGTTTAAAGGTTCTTATTCATCGCTTTTTGCAAGACTGTTGGGTACTTTTCGCATAGACTTCCCTCTACCATGCTGTGAAGCAGTGCAGCGTGGGTGTAGAGACAGACTAGCACCTATGCTGAACTTCGGAACCATGCCGGGAAACAAGCTACAGTAGTGAACAATGCAGACAAATTGGAGACAAGATGGTAGGGGGGACATGCCAAGACGAAGTTGGGACCGCCATGTAAGGAATTAAATAAATTCACACCCTCAGCCACCATTTTGCAAGATCAACAAAGCGGAAGGCAAGCTGGACAGCGCCATGCGCACAATGCAAGTAGCTTGCAACTATCTGCGAAAGATGATGGGAAAATGTCGAAAGATCTGGACAATCTCTTCCAAGAGGCTTGACATACAACCTTTCTTCAACTACGTAGCAAACAAAATGAGGCTGAAATGTCGACAACATCATCCAATGACATTTGCATATATTTGTGGTCGAAATCGTTTGACCATGCGGGCGGGTTGTTTAAAATAAATAACCTTAGATTGGATACTGCAAAGATCTGCAAAGAAAACATTCGCTGGTGAAATGACTCCCTGCTGTCCCTGCTGTCCCTTCTGTCCTCTTGCATGGCATCAGCCCTGACACGTACCACCTTCAAACACTCTTCAAAGCTCAACATGCCGGAGAAGCAAATTGCGTTGTACCTGGTGCAGGCGCATCGTTCCCTTGGCTCATGTTGAAGTCATGTTGCATCAATTTTGTGGTACAACATGGTATAGTATAGCACCAACCTCTTTCCTTGCCATGTGTTGCTGCAAATTTGTGTCTTTTCTAAATGTTTAAAAGTCAATTGAACGGCGTTCTGACATGCAAGCTTCTGGAAGGGCAAAGGGCACTCACCCAATGAGAGCCCTGCAGTTGCAGAGCAGCGTTCTACGACCTCCGGCTTCTCCAAGCGCAGCTTCTCCAACTGAGTACAGCGAATCTTGGAGCTGACAGGAACTGAGAGGAACTGCTTTACGACTTTATGACTTTCGATTCTTTCTGATTTTCTCCAGGATTATCCATCAAATTCTACACATCGCTGCATCATGCTGGGGCATGATTGATCCATTGCTTGGAGTCGCCAAGAGCGGCTTAGATCTGCTTATGTGACAGGAGGATGGAGGCTGTGGGAGAATCTGGCGGCAGACTGTGAGTTCTCTGTCACCTGAGCTGCCTACTGCGCAACAGTTCGCCAGGAACATGGCGGGCTGACAGAATTTGGTCTCCTCTCGCTCTGGGATGTTTCGAAATGTTCTCTCAGACATATCCCAGTACATTGCCTCCATTGAGACACAAGAGACTTTCGCAGGGGTGTCTCATTTTTCTCCTCAGTTCCTGTGATCAAGACACTAAAACAACCTTGGTCCGTTCAACCAATGCCTGCCGAGTAACATCGCCAACACTGTGGGAGACTTCACTGTCTAGCCAATTGCTGCCATTTTTTTAACACTGAGCGGCTGTGCAAACCCACCAAGTCCTCCAATTTGTCCTCTGGCCCGTTCAAGCAAAGATCCAGAAGATCGTACCTAAAGCGGGAATCGAACAGAGACATGCAAAGCTGCTGCACATTACATCAGCAATTGATAAGCTCTTCAATGCTCTTCAATGCTCTTCAATGCTCTTGATAGATTATGTCACATTATGTAAATGATATTACTATGCCATGCTATGCTTGTCCACTGATCACTCATCTCGGCTAGGTGGCAGCCGGATGCTGGGAAGCCGCACCCCAGAATTGCATTGGCTTTCTCAATCAACCGCTTGCAGGGTTCCAGCTCTTTCACCTTCAATGCTTAGGCTTAGTGGCGCACATCTTTGCACAAAGGTTTGCATCCAATTGGTCCATATTGGTCCGCTGATGTCCACTGACACTTGAAAAATGGAATGAACATGAATGAACGCAAAGCAGTGGAGCTATGGCGGAGAGGGGTTTTGGAGTTTTTGGCACACGTGCTTTGTCTACCCACAGGAAAGCGAAACATACGGACTCTGTACACTTCATGCAGTTACGCTGCATTTCGAAAGAAAAACGAAAACTATGGACTGCATGGGTGTCCTTTTTGAGGCTCAGAAGCAAGGTTCTGACGACCATTCGCTCCCAATTTCCCACCCAACGCATCCCATATTCCAAGTGCTCATCCACGCAATCTCCCGCCCTCTGTCAGACTTTCCCGAAGTTGTGGGATACTTGATGAAACAGTCTTGCATCGTTTTCAGGAGATTGCAGGACAGACAGATGGAAATAAATGAATCACACTTACAGATTCGTCAAAGATTCGAGTTGGTCTGTAGAAACAGCATGTAATTGGAAGTGACACTCGATGAATCGCATCATTCAGCTTCTACGTCAAGCCTCTGACAAAATCAAGCTAAACATCTCCTGTCAGCACGACTAATTACAATCAAGGCATGAATGTCAAATGCGAAAAACTCTGGCGTCTGCTCTTCATGATATGCTTGAAACTTGAGCGCAGAGTGGAAAAGTGAAGTCTCCAGTTCAAATTAGGAAGAGACTGGAGAGACTGTGACATAAACTCAAATGTTACAAGGCCGCTGGCCCAAATCAAAAAATTGTAATGCGAGAGCTCCCAAAATGCTCAATCGCACCTTTGGAGAGAAAAACGGCTTTTGCCGTAAGGATTCCTAAATGGCCCGCGATAAAGCTGCGAACAAGCCAGATATCACACCTCCAATGATGATGAATTGCTTTGCTAACATCTCGCGCGTAAGTCTGATGTCTTTCACGCAAAAGCCAGCGGCGCTGTCCTGAAACCCAGGCTGCGTTCATTCAGTTCGCACAAGCAAGCTTGTGAGTATTTTCCGACAATAAGCGGATATATATACATATATATATATATATATACATATACACATATATATATATACACATATATATGTATATATATATATATATAGAGATAGAGATAGAGATAGATAGATAGACAGACAGACAGACAGATAGATAGATACATAAATTACCCGCCGGGTCGGGAATTGAACGTGGAGTCGTTGCGATTTTATGATTTGACGAACTTTGTAAAACGTGGTATTTACAGTGTTTTGTAAGCTTTGGTAATTACAAAATCCATGCGTTTACAGTGGTTCTGGCATTTCGTTTGTGTTTTCTCAGGTAAAATAGCATTTTTTGACATTTCGGGGGATCCCAANAATTACAAAATCCATGCGTTTACAGTGGTTCTGGCATTTCGTTTGTGTTTTCTCAGGTAAAATAGCATTTTTTGACATTTCGGGGGATCCCAAAAACGAGACATTTTTTTAAAAAATGCTATTTTACTTCAGTTTCAGCACATGAAAAGGTGCGTGCAATGTCTTTTCTCTCTTGGCCTGCGCTTCTCCTCTCTGTCTGTCGCATCCCTACAGCAGTAACTCGTACGAGAGCACTTGAAGTTTGATTGCATGTGTTTTCTCAGGCAAAATGGTTATTTTGAATGCTTTCAGGGAAATCAGAATGGTGGATTTTTTAACAACATGGAACTTTTTCTGACGATCTTGTATTGAAAAGGTGCGCGATTTTTTTCGTTAATCATTCCAGCAATCTCTTCAACTCGCTCCCAGCGGCCACAAACAAGTTTAATACATTGGAGTGCGAAAATCTCCATTGCCAAGCACGAATGCGATGTTCGATTTGCGGTGACTTGGAACTCAAACTGGATGGTATGTTCTTTTTTAAATGAACCCAAACACTATCNGCCAAGCACGAATGCGATGTTCGATTTGCGGTGACTTGGAACTCAAACTGGATGGTATGTTCTTTTTTAAATGAACCCAAACACTATCAATGGTTCCTGTGTGTACCGAGAGGGCACGTCTGCGAAAACGAACTGTTTTTTCAAATTCACCTGCGCTGTGGTTGACTGAAA
>BGPT01001677.1:106363-121184 GCA_003297045.1 Symbiodinium sp. clade C Y103 | reverse complement strand
CCAAGGCAGCAACTGCTTCCCAGGAGAATGAAAAAGGGCTGGTGGACAAAGTCACGTCAATGACAAAACGAATGTTTGGATCCAACGAATGCCACTGAGGCAGAATCAAAATGTGATCATCTAACCAACGCACCGAGCATTCCCACAGCGCACGGGCCACCCATGAATATGAAGGGAATGAAATGCAGGCGACTCTACAACATAGGACAANCCAAGGCAGCAACTGCTTCCCAGGAGAATGAAAAAGGGCTGGTGGACAAAGTCACGTCAATGACAAAACGAATGTTTGGATCCAACGAATGCCACTGAGACAGAATCAAAATGTGATCATCTAACCAACGCACCGAGCATTCCCAGAGCGCACGGGCCACCCATGAATATGAAGGGAATGAAATGCAGGCGACTCTACAACATAGGACAAGCACCAATGTGTAAGCAACGAGGAAGGGCAACATTNAATATGAAGGGAATGAAATGCAGGCGACTCTACAACATAGGACAAGCACCAATGTGTAAGCAACGAGGAAGGGCAACATTCGTATGAACCAAGAACTGCATCCAAATGAATGTTTTGAACAAGCACCGTCTTTCAACCCATATCAAATTCACTTCACATCTTTCATGCAATGAAGCAATTTGTGCAATCCCTCTTTTCAAATCTTTTCATTGGCGTAACAACCTAAAAAAAAACACATGTATATAGAATATCTTCCAGGACACACATCCGAAATCCTAAAACCAGCATCATATATAAACCAGTGTTTTACAAACAATTAAAAATAAGTATATTCTAGCATAACAGTAAAACCCTTTGCGTTGTTGAACGCCAGCACCCACATCAGCACTTGCCATTCCACGAGACAACCAATGCTCTGAGGCTTCGGACCTGACAACAGAAAGAATGAAAGAAACCCATGCTGGTAGGNCCATTCCACGAGACAACCAATGCTCTGAGGCTTCGGACCTGACAACAGAAAGAATGAAAGAAACCCATGCTGGTAGGCAATAACACAAAAGGAAGGGTTATATATATTAGATAAGCTATATTAGATAACCCATCCCGCACGTGTGGAAGTGTAAAAAAACATACCATGACGTAACATCCCGCATGTGTGGAACTGCAAAAGAACATACCATGACGTAACATCCCGCATGTGTGGAAGTGCAAAAGAACAGACCATGACGTAACTTTCCGCATGTGTGGAACTGCAAAAGAACATACCATGACGTAACATCCCGCATGTGTGGAAGTGCAAAAGAACATACCATGACGTAACTTTCCGCATGTGTGGAAGTGCAAAAGAACATAACATGACGTAACATCCCGCATGAGTCGAAGTGCAAAAGAACACACCATGACGTAACAGACCATGCAAGTTACATGAAAAAGATTAGCAACGTAGCATCAAGAGCGTGTTGCACGTTACATGAAAAAGATTAGCAACGTAGCATCAAGAGCACCATGCAAGTTACATGAAAAAAGATTAGCAACGTAGCATCAAGACCATGTTGCCAGTTACATGAAGAACGTTATCAACGTAGCATCAAGAGCGTGTTGCAAGTTACATGAAAAAGATTAGCAACGTAGCATCAAGAGCGTGTTGCCAGTTACATGAAAAAGATTAGCAACGTAGCATCAAGAGCGTGTTGCCAGTTACATGAAGAACGTTATCAACGTAGCATCAAGAGCGTGTTGGAAGTTACATGAAGAAGGTTAGCAACGTAGCATCAAGAGCGTGTTGCCAGTTACATGAAGAACGTTATCAACGTAGCACCAAGAGCGCGTTGGAAGTTACATGAAGAAGGTTAGCAACGTAGCATCAAGAACGCAGACAAAAGNCCCCCCCCACCCAACGATAATAAGGTGTACATCAGGAAAACACGCTGCAAGATCAAAAATACAAAAATATGCACGCCTACACGTGCGGTTTTCGACCCGGTGGCAGATACATGTACATATAATACATATACATATACATATACACACATCGCCGTTTATGTGTGTATGTATATATATATAATAATATATATATATACTGTATTTATATATGCTGTATATATATATATATGTACATACAGTGTCGTTTTAAAGACACAGAATATACTATTGCGCATAAACCATCCGCATCCGGTTTTGGGGTACCATTTCCATAGCCGATTCCGAGAATGTTCCAAAAAAATACAATAATATTTGGGGATGAAGAGGCATCCGGTGAAAGAGGTATATAGAAGAGAATCCACTTCGAACGATTTGCATGATTATATGATCAAATCATAAAATCCCTACAGAACTACCAACGTATGTATTATATATATATATACACACACACATATTTAAATAAATTCATATCATAGATATGTATATATATATATACATATATGATATGTATATATAAATACCAACCACAAGATCTTTAAGGGCTACTCCCATTTGTGACCCCCAGGATGAGTCAAGTTGTCGCCAAAGCACATGGACGGGCATCCACCGCAACAGGCAGGTGCTGTGGAACCACTAGCGCCTGGTGCAGTTCCAAACAGGAACTGATTTCAGCAAAACTAGCAACCCCCAAAAGGTAGAATTTGGTAAAACCCCGCAGAATTTGTGGTAGAGCACTGTTCTATCTTTTTGAGGCTTGCGATATCCCGTTGTATGGCAATTTGAGCAGGAAAATTAGAACAAACTACAGTATATATTGGAGTTTGGTTTGTTGTTCTAACATCATTTGGAAACAAAACCCATGTACGCCCATGTAGGTATTTCAACCCACAAGATTGCCGCTTGTGTGGGTCCATTGGTACCCCAAGTTCCATCAAAACCCATTTGTACAACAAGCATGGGAGACCAGCGATTTGGAAGGTTTGACCATCAAAAATAGAGCATCGTTCCTGTAGATTCTCCCTTGGTCAAATCTCTACTCTTAGAAATGCCGGCAATGCGTAATCTACGCCCACCGGGTACTTCACTATATACACGACTTCATATTGTTTTTTTCAGGGTTTCTTTAGAGTTTCGCGTTTCTTTGGGGTTCATTTAGGGTTTCTTTAGAGTTCATTTACGGTTTTTTCTGTTTTTCTAGGCTTTCTTTAGGGTGTATGTAAAAAAGCGTCGAAAACAGCGAGGGCTGGACAGCCGGACAGCCGATTCCCGGCAGTGGGCCATCAATCACGTGGTCCACGAACCCACGTGAACCACATCAAGTTAAATCATCCCAACATAGTGGAAGGCCACAAAGTACTGTAAAAGTCGGCAAAAATCAGGTTTCCGACAATCATCCAAAAAAAAACGTGCAAGCATAGCATAGCAGCCCAGCGAAATAGAAGATTCTCCCGTAGACATGGATTTGTCGGGAAGTTGGGTATCCAGTCCGAAACCCATGCCTTGTCAATATTATCATCATTTTCGGAATCATGCCGTAGAAAATTTGAGGTAAGTATATAATAGGTGCATTTTTGCTCAAATCCATATTTTGACCGACCTGAAAATAAGGCCATGTAGTAATGATTCCCGCCAATATAGCCACAATTTACAGTGTCGTCACAGTGAAGTCGTCATGATTTATCCCGATTCTTGAAGCCAAAGCCATACATGCTATGGTCAAAACATGGTATATGATGGTATGTCAAAACCCCTGGTCATCCCACTATCATCAACGGGATTCCACAAAAAGAACGGATATAGCAAAACCATACAAAAGCTCCAGAAAAATGGATTGATGACCATCCCCCAAAAGGAAAACAACCCATCTCTTGACCCAGTCCATTTGGCACCTGAACCACCTGAAGGCTGGGATTGCCCCAATGGCATCATGGCACCTGGAGCAGCAAAAAGGCAGCAGTGGTTGGTTTTTGCTGAAGAAAATGATGGGATATTCAACCATCAAATATGTGTGTGTATATATATATATATATTGTATATATATATATATATACTTGTACATGTATATACAGACATGGTGCTGTAAAATTAGAGATTCTGGTGTTTTCCAAAGGTTGCGTGGAAACCAATGGTTGAGGCATCCCCATTTTTGCAGACGCTGGCTACACTCATCCAATTTTAGGGAGAAATCTGAGTCTGCTGCAAACAGAAACCATTCGCAACACGCCCATATGCAAAACAAAAACCTTCCATAATTGGAGGCATCCAAAAAATCATCCAACATTATCCCAATATTGCACCTCAAGGGATGACCACTGATCACCAGCCCTCTCTTACTGGGCCCCCACGCCTGTCATTCCAGGCATCCCAGGCCTCGAGAAAATGGAATGACTATGGGAGAACTGGCAGAACGTCTAGTCATCTTTGACCTGTCGTCAAGTATTGACAGCATGATTCCCGTGGGTGTTTCAGGCAGCCACAGATTCTCCTCGCTTTGCCTCGAAGCTGACTGAGATCCAGACATGCCCATTGGGCCTCCCATTGGCATGCCACAGCCTGGCAATCAGAAAGTGAACGGCGCTTGTACATCTTCTTGGGCCAATTCCCTGCTCCAAGTGCGATATCGCCAGAAGTGGATTGACAACTGCAGAGTCTTCCAAATATCAAGCCATTTGCAAGGCAAAACCAAGTTGAAAGGATGGTTACAAGTTGGAAGTCTTCTTCCTACCATATCTTCACCATTCTTCACCTAGTTTTCAGCAGGCCCCAGTGCACCCCTCGGCCAGTCACCTGGTGCCGGCGCGCCCGGGGGCGCACTCATTGCGCCCAGGTCGGCCGAGTTCTCGGCAATGCTCGAGCCGCCTAAATCGGCTGCGCAGAGCCGGTCCTTCGGCTGGATGCTGCGGATACATCCAATGTATCAGTCCTAAAAAGGGATGATATCACACCCCGGAACCCCGCCCCGGGAGTGTTTGGTGATTATAGGGAAGATGATGATTCAGCCATGGATTTGAGGCTTGGAGAAGCTCATGATGATGTTGATCTCGTCCTTGGGCGGATAATAATTGGGCCTGCTTTCGACTAGTAACAGTCTTGAAAGAGGACCAAGAAATGACTACCACGTTGGTATTGGAGTTGTTCAAACCATTTCCCCAATCTATGTCCAACCATGAAAAACATTGAAAAACACTCCAACAATTGGTGTCCCCTGCCAAAATCTCGCCCATTTATCGATCCAAATCTCCAGCATGTAAACATCATTTCATTCCCGCCAATGGCATCCTCAAGGTGTGTTCAAGAAGAAGATGGTGCCTTTTTCCAATGATTCTAAAAACTGTTTTTTTCCGAGAATGGGGTATTCCAAATCCGTTAATTAATCATCATGATTCCCAACCACAATGGCCAGAAATTAGATGCACATCCCCGCATGTTCAAACAGACCCAAATGATATCCCATAATCATCCATTGTACTAGGATTTTCCATTGTGAACCATCCATTTTGGGGTACTCCCATTCCTGGAAATCCCCAAAGCTGTTTTCAAGGCTTTCGGCCACATCTTCGACCATTCTCCGAGTAGCCCGCTGCGGCTCTGAGGTCCCCAGCCAGGGCGAATTGCACAGGTGCCGCTGTGATCCCCACCGCGCAGCCCACTCGCAATCTGGGTTTCACCTCGATCATCCCAGAAACATCGGCAAGTTGGTGGCGAAACGAAGAATTCAAACATGGGATACCCCTCTACAAACTTTCCTTTGAAAAGAAGACAATGGGTTTTCCACATCTATGTTAGTTGAGCCCAGGGTATCTGTTGAACAAATATGTTGATATCGATAAGATATGGAGATTTATATAGATTAACGGGATGTTAATGAGAGATAAATGGGAGATTAATGGGATATATGGAGATCAATGGGATTCAACACCCGCATTCTATGGTCCGGTCCGAAATCGGCAGTTTCATCCCCGATTAAACCATGCCTTCTGGGGGGTGTTTAATATTCGCGAGATGGGACGAATTTTGGGGTGCTCCTGTGTTGAGAAACACCCAAGCCTGATGTTGCGGAAAACATCTCATGGGTCCCAGAACTAGGAAGACTAGCCAGCAACAAACCAACATGTCATGGGCGCAAATATGTTCCATTTTGACATCTCTCACAGTCTCAGAAGATCAACTCTTGACAAACCTCGGGAGGGGATGGGCAGTTTGAACTTTCGTTGATGGGGACAGGTTTGTGGCTAAGTGTCCATTTTTAGCATGTTTTTATAGCCAGTACTGTTGCAGATATTGCAACTGTGCAGGTCAACGCATTCCAAGAAATAGCTCCCCACACAGTCTCCAAAGCCAACCAGCGATGAGGGCCCGGGCAACAGCTGGCCCAAGGTCGTTGCATTCACCTCAGGTGAGAACAACGGCATTAAAAGAGGCCATCACCAGAACCCACTTCCCCCCTAGCTGGGCATAGTGCGCCACCCTAAAATCCCTCAAATCAATCATGGGTCAAACTATTGGACCTTGGACACTCCAACAGCTGACGCATTAAAACGACGGAACAAACTGTTGGATGATTGAGATTCCTCAGCTTCCCATACCCAAATAGCTGAAAGGGTCTCTTCAAAAGATTCATCATACCCTTCAGGCTCCAAATGTGAGCACATCTTTTGCTGGCAAGGGGCAGGAGGTGTTGCGCAGACATACAGATGATTCTGTAACTCCCATGGTGAACGCATGTGGCCGCGTTTCAAGCTGGAACCCAAACATGATAGTGCTAATGACCGAATGTCTCCCATCGTTGATCCATGTTCTAAAATCGTCAGTCAAACCAACTTGACTGAATTTTGCTATCTACTCCATGCGTTTTTGGACAGCTGTACAAATATTGGTGTTCCTGATGTTCTCTTGGGTGATACCACTTTCTGAAAGGGTTGCAACCAGTTGTTAGCCACGTTGAACCCCCTACAAACATAGGGAACATCGAGAACCCTGAACGGTGGCAAATGGCTTTCAGGCTCTGCCGATGAGGCTGAATGCTGGAGGTGGCTTTTGGAGGGCAACTTTTGGATGGGACAAACCTGCAAATGGTTTCTTGCCATTGCCAAGTTCGGTTACCAAAGGGCCAAGGTTGCTATGAATGTAGCTATGCGGAGCCACAAATGGCAAGGACTTGCAGTCAGTGGCTGGCGTGCAGCTTTGACAAAACGGAAATTGCTCTGCACGGATTCCCTTGTCCACACCCAGCGCATCCATGTCTGACAAGTGACACCGAACAAAAACCAAAGAATCTGATTCTTCGAAGATTGAAGCAGTTACGACGCATTGCTGATTCATGATATTCCAATCATTGTCAAGTGTGTCAAATAATTTTTAAAATTTGTGATCATTCTCTCCATTTTGCTGACTACAATACATCTCCTTTCTGGGGTGGTGACTATTCTAGTTTTGACCAAAGAATTTCAGTGGTTGGCTATGTCAGTGTCATGGGAAATTCCTGACCAACTATTAGGCTACCCATAGCTCTGCTCGAGGTGCCCCGGCGCCATCTTTTCATCTGCTCGCTGTTGCGAGTCTCAGATCTATGAACTGCCCCTGGTGGGCCCCTGATGGCGCAAAGCAGGGTGTCAGTTACTTCATGGCTAGACATGTTCTGACGAAAAATTCACAACTTTTGGAATGAAAAATCTCCATAAGTTTGCTGTATTGGCTGGTGTCACAACCCGACAAAATCTTGGTCTACACAAACTCACAAATTGAGCATTGAAGTGATTCTGCTCAGGAACATCTTCACAAATCACCAAGCGAGTCCCTCCGGTTGCACTTCTACATGTAGGTCGAACAGGTCGAATTGTTGGGACCTTCTCGGCTGCAAATAGTTTCTTGAGAGTTGGACTCAGACGCAGACATGATCCGAAGATGTCAAGTATCTGGACACACCAAATGGAGGTTTCCTAAAATAGGGGTACCCCCAAATCATGCATTTTAGTAGGGTCTTCCCTTATAAACCATCCATTTTTTGGTATCTCCATTTAAGGAAACCCCTAAATAATACCAATCAACTTCCATCCTGCCGGCCTAGCCGTGCCTGCGAGCCGGCTCGCAACTCCGGAGAGCGACTTTGGCCCAGAGGTCTCAAACCGATCGCAGACACACTGAAGCAGGGAGCCCCCGGTGGTGCATTGGCCCCGGGGGGCAATGGGGCCTATGGGCAATGGAGCAATGGAGAAATGGGGCAATGGTCAGTACGTCATCCTTTAGGTGTCCCCAAAATATGTTGTCTGAAATCTTGATTGCCTAACCAAAATCCTTGGGTCGACAACAGATGCATCATCCGTCATTTTTGATGCGGGGATTTGAAGGTACACACCTGTGCAACACAACCGGAAGCCATTCTTGTGTAGATTGCTGAAAAATCTCGGGTACAGTATTAGGCTGCCAAAAGTCTCTCTTTTGAGATACTGTATAGCTTTTGACTTTAAACCGACCCTGAAAACTCTCCACATACTCTGGGGGCTCCACAAATGTCCACCGTTAAATCATATTTCGTGGCTCAACCGGAGAACGTCTTCTGCGTCTCCCACCATTAGCTTCCTCGGTGACTTTGCCACACGCTTCAGGGGAGTCTTGTGCTCCACCCGTGGCCCATGCCGTGACATGAAGAGACTGGCTAACTTCTGTGTAAAGCTCTGCATGATGGAGGGGGATGGTACCCTTCTCCAACTGAACATGCTTGGATTGCAGGTTGAACTGAGTTGAAACCTTGGTGCCTTTTAGAGGTACCGGTTTGAGCGGGGTTTCATTTCGGCCCTCACCCATATTACGAATACATTATCATATTGTTACTATTATTATTGTTGCTATTGTTATTGTGTATATGTGTATTACTGTACATACATAACATATCATAACATATCATACCATAGCATACCATAACATACCATAACATACCATAACATACAATAACATAACATAACATAACATAACATTACATTACATTACATTACACTACACTATATTACACTACATTACATTACATAACATTACATAACATACAGTACATGCATACATTATATCATTACTTTGCTTTGCATTGCATTGCATTGCATGACACGACGTTACGTCATTTTACGTTGTATTACTTTACATCTATTTACATACTATGCAAGATATTGCAACGCATAGTCAATTGTCAGTTATCGGTCAGTGAGACTGCATGCCCTTTCTTAATAGCTGACGATGTCGTTGCGTTGGATTACCCGGATTATAATCCAACTGAACGCTGTTTCTACCATTTCCTTGCCAAGTGTCTTGCCATGAATTGGATGCCTATGTTCTTGCAGATCAAAAAAAACGAAATGTCCATGTTTGGTTCATCCATATCCCCCAAGAAAACACCCTTTTGGATAGTTGAACACCTTTCAATGTTTGGGTGATATGGCTTTGTCCCGAAGATCTGTAGTATCCCATGCCATCCAGGGGTTAATTGGTTAATCGTATTCCCTATCAAAATATCCTAAAATTGCCATGAAACAATCCACTGGTCATCATATTCCCTACTCTAATAGCCATAGACCTATGGCCATACAGTGATCTCTCCACGTCCTCTTTTTGTTCGAACAAACTGCCCCGGCATCACACTCTGGCAACGCCGGGTTTCACCAAGACGCCTGGGAATCATGGCCATGGCGGCGATGGCTTGTCATGGCTGGTAAATCCTAGCAGTGATTTAGTTCCATGATTCAGCGAACTAAACCTCGAGTTAGGTCGGGGATTTCCCAGCAATCTGGATAGATTGTAGTAATTCACCCGCCTGGGAACCATCCGACAGCTCTATGCTTATGGGAAAATCACCCATAGATTCTCTGGAAAAATGAGCGCAAATTCACCACATAGTAGGCTCACCCATCTGAAGCCAGGTAGCTACCCTTACATACCCTTACTAACCATGACCATGACTTACATTGGCATCGCAGTGATTGACCCAGATGATCGCTTTGTTCCTGGATTGTTCTCCAATTTCTTCAGACACAAGAAGATAGCCCCCATTTGTACATCGGATCTCCTAGAGAACCACGACAGGAATCACAAAATCTCATCTTCTTGTACATGGAATGAAAGGATTCTTGGATCATCTGGGTTTGTCCAAGAATGGGATCCTGTATGTATGTGAGTATATATATATATGTATCTGTGTATATATATATATATATGTACATACACACCTATACATAGAATGTACTTCACTTTGTTGCCCTTTTCATGTGGAAGTGAATGAGGTGCAGCAGGTGCCCTATTTTCAGACAAACCCATCTTTCAAGTTCCCCTTGATGAAAGCAGCACCGATCTCGCCTAACTGGAGGGAATGCAGGCAGCACAGCCAGACAATTCCCAGCAGGACTGGTGGACGCCTTTCACATGGCCGATGTGGCCCTGAACTGTGGCACTATCTAAATGGAAGTTGACTGGATAAAGGCCAAACAAAAAAAGAACACAGAAAACTTGCAGTGGCCCATCAGGACATGTCTTGATATGGCTATCCCCAATGGCCCCACCCACAACCGCTGGGGCCGGCCTTTTCGTTCGATCATTACGGGAGGCAGTGCAGGAACGGCATCCTCTGCACCAACCTGGGCGGTGGACTATGGCACCATGATTTTCCAATTGAGAACATGAAATCATGATTGGAATATGAAATCCAATCAACCACAGTTTCAGTGGAGTATAGCACCATGATGTTGTGGTTGCCTTTCTTCCAGCATTTAGTCTATTGTCAGTTAAATCCATGATATGAAAAACATGCGGAGATGAAACATGTGGATTTTGCCATGGGAATATATGAAACATTATGAAACCATGATTTTGTGGTCGACCTCCCATGGTTTTCCAAGCAACCGCCACCAAGCTGGGTTCCTGCCGGCGTCCCAGGAGGAGTTGAGGGGAACTCCCCCCCCGATTGATCTGCGAAATTCATGGCTCAAGACCTCAAGACTGAACATTTTCGCCATTAAAGTACATAGGTGACCTCTAAAAGAGGGGGATTGTCAATTGCTGTGTTTCTTGACCGATGGGCACATGAAAGAAATGACTCGAAACCAGCATGGCTCACCGTAACTCCCGCATCTTGAAAATGGCTACGTACCGTAGATGGACGAAAAGATCCAACTCTATCATACAAGTTTGGCCCCATCACAAAAATTCAATGTTGCATCTTGGCTGCATGAGTGGTGCCAGGGGACAAAGAAATCAAACCTTCAACGCAAACCAATGTATCCGATCATGTCCAACATTGAAATTTGGGGTGTGAGGTTGTTCTTAGTTGACCTCTTCAGGGTTTGATTTTTTTCTCCATCTGCTGTACAGTATGGGTCAAAAGACCAGCCCCCAAAATGGAATGGCAAGTACCAGCAATAGCCCAGTTTGGTGGTTCCGTTGTGCACCCATTTCCAAAAATCCACAAAGTTCGTTGGCTCCAAACCAATCGACCTTTGCCAACCCCCAGTTTTTCTTCGCCAACCCCCAACTGTTTCTTGGTCAACGCCTCTGCAGAGCCGGCTTTTTGGCCTCAATGCAGCTGATGGAGACCAAACTCGTTGTCTATCACTGCCTGATCATACCTATTTTTTGGTTAATCCATGTGAACTACCCCAGACCGTTTGGATTTGAATCCTTAATGTCAATCAACATTTCTGGTATTTACTTAAGATGGTAAAGTGACGGTTGACCATTTCTATTTTGATTTCCTGTACTCTTAAACAAGTGACCTCTAATACACCAATATGAACCTGGATTAATAATCCGACCCCAGGCGGTTTTCTTGGGCGGTTCCATGTTCATAGCAATCAGAAATTGTCTTTTGGGCTGAATATACATAAGAGACAGTACACGTTTAACATAAATCACATGCTTGCACTGCTGGCAAGAATACATTGCCCAAAAAACTCAGACCAGAAGAGGTTGAATGGACTGAATAGACGGCCGTAAAGCCTTTTCACAACAAATCGCAACTATCAATTTGTAAGCAACACATCAAGATATCCTGGTCTTCCATTTCCAGCAATCAACAAGATCTTTATTTAGCTTCACGCCATATACAACTGCCAGGGTAGACACATGGCTTTGTTTTTTTGTCAGGAAAGATTCACCCCATGCCATGTTTGCAATGTGAACAGCTTCTGGTAATTTCACATGGCCATGGAGAATACCATTTTCAACAGGTCCATCATCTATAAGCTAAGATTGCTGGTGGGTACTGAATAGTCTTGATGAGAACTCCATAGTTTCTTGCTCAGAACCCCAATGTGCGAAGAGTTCTTGCCATGAACACAATGTGCCTCGAATCATATTCAAGTGTTTATTTACTCTGTTTAACCCTGCAAAAAAGAAGGAAAAAACATGCTGAAAGTCTTTTCTAAGAATTTCACATATGCTGATTTCAGCAGTTTCATCTGCTTTCTATCTGCTTTTCAGCCCTTCCAAAACGAATGTCCCTCCAGGCTGCACAGACTTCGCGCATCCAGCTCCGACAACACTGCCGCCTCAATGGCGCCTCAGCGGTCCCAGTGGTTTCCCCCCAGAAACCGCCAATTTTGGGAGGGTTTATAGCACTACAGAATATATATATATATATATGTATAACTATGTATAACTATGTATGTATATATATATAATTATACAGTTTATAGCCATGGATAAGGTGAGTCACTTGGGCATGGTTGATGAAACTGGATGTGTTTTGGGGTTGACCAGATTACATGGATAAAGAAATGAATCCCACGTGGATTAAATAAGGAAGTCTACTTCCAGACGTCGTCAATGATATCTCCAAATTGAGCAGTGTTCAAAATCCCACTGTCATTCCATGAAATCCTGGTTGGTTGAAAGGGAGTTCCCATAATGGATGATGAGAATCCCCGGTATATATATATATATATATTGGCCATTACAATTGAGCCTGGGAGGAGTCAGAACTGGGGTAACTTCCTCACCTGTACGACGTTCCGCCGTCATGGAAATCTTGTGCTTCTCTCCTGCAGATTCAAGACTCTCAAGACGCTTGACATTGAAGATGTAACAAAACCATGGTTTGTAACCTTAAATACAGGGGAGTCCTGCAATGTTCCCATCGTCCAATTCTAGGATAAGTTTCAACAAAAAGGTACAACACTCAAGATTGCAGAAAATATATAACCACAGGCCACAGGAAAATAACCTTTCCAAAATCCCACAGAAAAAAGGTAAAGCACCACAAAGCATAGTAAAGAAGAGTAAAGCAGAGTAAAGCGCATGCATCTGAAACGACTGTTCAACGCTTCAAGGGAAGCAAGAACTGTAGAGACTAAAAGCTACATATGGGGGGTTCCATAAATGGAGGTACCCCAAAATGGATGGTTTATAAGGGAAAACCCTACTAAAATGGATGATTTAGGGGTACCCCTATTTTAGGAAACCTCCATACTAATTCTGAGGCTGGTCAGGTGGTTTATCCAGGTTGCTCAAAAACCTCCAACATCCCAATGTCCTGGCGCCGCCATCTGCCCAGACTCTGCCACAGGGGCCACCTAGCATGTCGTGGGCGGCTGGACGGAGCTCTGACAAACATTGCCTAAAGGAAGCATGGATGTTACTGTCTGTTCATTAAATCAACATATTTTTGTGGGTTTAAACCCCACTGCCAGTTACTTCTAGTGGGATAATCCAGATGTAAAGAGGCCACATTTTGCTATATCCTTCTAAAGATTCCATCATTTCCAGTTTCATTTTGCCATTGGAAATGGCCCATTTGGGTCTTTACCCATGGAGAACGGCGATTTTCCCATCCCAGGTGGTGCTCCGGTGGCGACACCCCCGGCACCTCGCGACACCGCGCACCGCTGCTGGGCGACACGGTGACGGAGGCTAAGTCCAGACGAGCCTTCCAGGTGTCTAAGGCCCGGTCCAAGGCCTGCGGGTGGCTGGTGACGAACGGGGAGCCAGAAAGGTGATTCTTATCTTATCTGAATCTGATCTGTAGATCTACAAATACTGGTTATCATAAAGAGTATAACATCTGTGATTATTGGTATGGGTTCTTAATGGCCCAATACTGGAATGATTAGGAGTTGATTGGAATTGTAAACCCATTCATGAAAGCACCAACCTCTCAATATCTGCATGGTCCAAAAAAATGGGAATGGTTTCATTCTACTAGTGACCGAAAACTTTGTTTTGCAGGAACCTCAACTTTTCTGAAACAACTAGGACTTGGTGGAAATGTTCGCTTTACATGTGTGGAACTTCATCAGAAGTTCATCTTCCATGGCATCCAGGTCGCAGCCCAGTGCGAGGAACATTTCGCTTGGAATTCCTGCTGGTTCGAGGGTCATAGTACATCTGCATCTAGTCGTACTGGAAATCCAAATACCCAGAAGAGAACTAAAAAAACACGATGCCCCGAAATGAGCAGAACATTTCTATCCCATTTCACACAGAATCACATGCAAACACATCAAAACACAATTTCGCTACACATTACTACACATCGGGTCAACTTTGGCAACCTAAGATTTTGTTGGCTACACATCCATCCAAATGTTCAAATCTCTGATAGAAAATTCGACCAAAGCAGACAGCTTTCACAAATCCATCCAAATGCCAGAGAATATCTCCGGCGTGTCCCAATCGTTGTCACCTCATTGTCCATGTTGTTCTCGGACCAAGACCAGCGGGAACTCGAACGTCCGTGCATCCTATGGGGGCGTCTGGGGGTGGTTGAACCCAGTGGAAAAATGAGAAGACAATTGATGGGCTTGTAATTTATCCAAACATACTGAACAAATCTTATATACTGTATATGTATATACGTATGAACATATGTATGAACATATGTATGTATGTATGTATGTATGTATGTATGTATGTATGTATGTATGTATGTATGTATGTATGTATGTATGTATGTATGTATGTATGTATGTA